>QTSX02004398.1:0-230927 GCA_014839935.2 Entomophthora muscae
CGTGTGGCCTGGTGGCTTTCCCCATATGGTATATTAATCACAATATTCCACAATAAATGATACCTTATTCTTATTGTTATGTCCTTTCTATTAGACTGTTGTCTTCCCCAATTCCAAATACTGAATCCTCATTGGTTCAGTTGCAACACCTGTGCATAGATTTCCATCAATTACTTGCTGGTTTATGGTTGCATGAATGATGCAATCCATGCACCTCTTTTGGCATGATTGATAATGTAAACATGCCACACTTGGCCTTTTGCAATTTTTGTGCTGGTCTGTGGTTTCTGATGTAGTTCCCAACTTGGCTGGATTCTGGCTTGGACATCAGGAGTGAATCTGACAGGCTCTCAGTGATCAAGGGTAAATTCTCTTTAGGGCAACAATCCAGGAAACAAACCCCCAGTGAAAAGTCTATGGGTCAGTGTCAGTTTTGCAGAAAAAAAAGGAATAAGGCAATATGCAGGAAAAGGCTTTATTTCAGGACATGATGCCTTGTAATGACTGCCTTCAGATGATGGGTCATTTGAAGAAGCACTTTACAAGCAGTCATAATTTTCCATGTAGTCCTCCTTGAAATGCCACAGATGGAAGAGGGGACAGTTGGATATTTATCTCAAGCCTGCACATGATTCAGGCACATCCATACTGGGAAGCTGATCCTTACAACCAGAGCATCCCAGAAGAGATTCTCTTTGCTCCAGCATCTACAGTTGAGAGGAATGTCTGGCTTATAGATCTCTCACATCAGCTCCTCAAAAAGCACCAGTTCTCCACATCAGAGGCTGAAAGCTTTTCAGAAGGCACTGTCAGCAAGTTTCCAGTGAGCGTCAGCTGAGTGTACGTATCTCTGCTTTTTATGTCCAAAGAAGTTAACAGCCCAGCTGCCACCCTTTGAATTCTAAAGCTCTTGCAATCTTTGTCCACCCAACTGGCACCTCAAGATCTACTTTGTCCTTCTTGCACCAGACCCAGAAAATGCCACGTACGGCAACAAGGACCAGGTCCACTTGCTCTTGGTCAAACTGCTGATCTCTCTGCTTGAAGATCCAAAGTTGTACCTCAGCATAGCTAAGGGTTGCCTCCCGATCAAAGTGAAAGTGGTCATGGTTGCCCTCCTTTAGCTTTGCTTGAATCACAGTTGCTGGCTCTTTGAGAACCTTTCTGAATAGAGCGTGCAAATGAAGTTCCTCTCCAGAGCTGATCTCTGGAGCTTTTTCCCAGTTCAGAACTTCTGCAAGATTGAACCAGGATGCTTCCCATCCCCTTGCACTTCTATGCAGATGACAGAGATCTGCTCCTGGTTGGTGTGTACTTGCTCCATGTCCTGTGCAGCTCTATGTTGATCCTTATTGCGCTCCCTTCTAACTCTTGCCAATCTGGCTGCCTTACTGGCTGCTGCCCTACCCCCACAGTAGAGGGCCTGGGAGTTCTGGAGGATTCAGTGGGAGAGTTGTGTTCTGGCATGTGGTGTTCTAGCCCTGTTGTCATCCAATCTATACCTTGCCCATTCTAGTTATGGGAAATGCTGTAGATTGGTTTGCAAGGCAAATGGTCAAGGCAATTGATGACTATCCTGATGTCAAGGTTAATTCTGGCTGTATGCACAGATATGTCAGATCTGATAGTTTGATCGAGCTATGGATGTAAGATACTCTGGCTGAACGGTTACATTGGCAGTGGATCAGGTTCAAGAACCGCTACCCCTGCTGAGACGGGTAACTGTGCAGTAGTCGATTCGCAGGAATGTCGCACATTCTCTCTCACCGTCGGATCGTACAGATTGCCATATATGGCAAGAAAGGGGATACAAGCCTTGCTACAGTAATCAGAACGTTGGAGTATCTTTTTAATGATAGTATGGGTGCTAATAACACCTCTGCGTCTATTGTGCAGCCAAAGGCGTATATAACTTCTCTTCTTTTTTTCAATAAAGACACACTTTTACTTACTTGATTATATTTACCCAACCTGGCTGTTACCTTGAATTCTAAAGGTAAGGGCCTAAGGGTTGGATCAGTAGTATTAACTTTGTGATTAGGCTGAACCATACTCTACCAAAGCAAGCACAGATGCTGGCATTAAATATGTTCCCAAGGCTAATTCATGACAGTTGTTGAAAAATGATAAATTCGTTCTCAGTCTGTGTCATTTGTTGTCTGGACATCTTTGCCAATTAGCGCACATTTTCCGTGGAATGAGCCTCTATTTCTATCAAAAAGTTTGAAATTTGTTAAGTGACTGAACCAACCTTGTTCTGAACCGAACCGCTTTTTGTTATCTCAACAGGTTGTAAGGCTGCTATAAAAATATACACTATTAAACTAGTTTGGATTTACATGTTGCGGAGATGAATTTTGGTAAAAAGGACCAGAGGAGATGGGAAAGGCATGTAAAGACTCTAGAAATGGTTATGTCAAGTAAGCTAATATTGGGTCATAAACTTTGCTATCAAACAGTTTCAATTCCGAAAAAGGATAGGAGTATCGAATTTCGGTATAAACTCAGTTCAAGCCTATAGTGCTGATCTTAAAAAGGAACTATATTGATCAACTCTATATTATTGTGGAATATTTTGAACATGATGTCTTTCCTTTCTGAATCATATCACAGAGTTAATTTAAGGCTTGAAATAAGCTGCTCACACCGAAGGCTTGTACAACGGGGTTGTTTTGATTAGCTAAATGGGCATTAATTATATCAGAGTTAAGACTTTAAGGTGAATTTATTACCAAACGCAATAAGTTATACATAAATTACCTTAGCACCTAAATAATATTTTTGCTTGACGCTTCCTTCAAGCCAAACTTTAATTAGATCGCCTTTCACAATACAATCAGCCAGTTAATCGGACTTTATATTATTTAGCTGGGATAGATCCTGGATATAGAGCTTTTCCCTAAAAGTGAAATCCAGTCGCTTTTTTCGTGTTATAATTTTCTAGATCAGCCATTTATTAATCAAATAATTTTTATTGGATACATCACAGGATCTAATTTATAATAAATAACGAAACTATGTAATTGTCTTAATAGTGCATATTTTACGGTGTCACTTAATTTTTGGGTTAAAAGGTTAAGCCACAATGGGTTCTGCTTGCTACGAGTATTGCCAATTCTTGGTGACAAAGGCTAGAATCTGAATTGTTGTTTTAAAAGGTCATGGCTAGGGATGCTTCGACTTGCTTCCGACTCTTGGTCGCAACAGCCAGAACGGCTTTTCTTAATATTTAAAAGTGATAATAAAAAGCTCTTTGAATCGAGTGGCCCTGAGCCAGAAGCTGCTTGGAGCTTGGCCAAAGCAGCCCTAGCCATAGGAAAAGTGGAATGTAAATCTAATTTCTAGCAAATCATGTCAGTTTAGTCTTGAACCTTAATGCTATCCAAGTGTCGATGTATAAAGTAGAGCTGTTTTAAATTAGTAGTTGAAAATTAAAATTTATACGATTAGATCCTTAGTGACCGACCTAAAGCTACTCGCGTCATAACCAAATTGGCGTGGACGTGCACTACTGGTCATCAATTGATGATGACACTCATTTTGTTCAAACCATCAGAATAAACCTTCGAAAAAAGGCCAAACCAACTCTGAACATTCAACAATAAACCTTGATTCCTGCATTTACGAAAAGTAAGTCTAGCTATTTTCTCTTGCTGCCTTTATTTATAAGGTAGTTTAATCAAATTTATTTCATTTTCAAATGGATATTTTAAGCTTTCTTGGGGCTTCCGTTTTGATTAAATTAATCGGTATTTGTTTGTTTTATAAATCTGCATCAGCCAAAGCGCCATATTATAGTTAAAATTTATTTATTAATTTTTTTACTTTTATCTTTTTAGACATTCGCAGCCAGATAGCTTACAAATATACATCCTCATGTTTATGAATTTATGGTTCTTGTCAAGCATTCAAAACGTGCAATTTATTTTGAAACTTCATAATAGATACCTTTGGTTTTGATTTTTGAAAGCGACGCTTTATTTCGCTTGCTCAGAATTTATTTATTTATTTATTTAGAGCTCGTTTGGCTAATTCTATTAGCTTTTAAGCAGGGTAGAAAATGTCAAACATCTCAGCCATGATGCCCAGTGAGAATTTTTCCTCTTCATTCAACTTCGGCTCCCAACTCCCGTTCATTCGATTCCCAGCATGAAGATATGATTGTATGTAACATAGTTTATAATTGGACTGACAACCTAGCATGATGTTCAATTGGATTATTATGGCAAAAAACTTGCTACTTGCTCTTCAGACCGCTCCATCAGAATATTTCAGATCGAAGGCCAAGAGCAAAAGCTTGTTCAGGTTTTGACTGGGTAAGAAGCTAAGCAAACTATGGTGTTGATAAACTAGCCATGAAGGACCAGTTTGGCAAGTATGCTGGGCACATCCCAAATTCGGCAATATCCTTGCTTCTTGCTCATATGACGGGAAAGTCTTTATCTGGAAAGAGAACAACGGAAACTGGTCTATCATTAAAGAGCATACCTGCCACTCCTCTTCAGGTAAACGTAACCTCTTTAATCACTCTAATATTCTTCAGTCAACTCGATAGCTTGGGCTCCTCATGAGCTTGGTCCTTTGCTAGCCTGTGCTTCTTCTGATGGTCGCGTTTCTGTCTTAAGCTATAAAGGTATCCCTTGGCATATTGTAAAGCTAAACTTCTAAGAGGATGGAACTTGGGAGAGTTCTATCTTTGATGCGCATGCTATCGGTTGTAATGCCGTTACGTGGGCTCCCTCTGTGCTTCCTGGGTCCCTGACCCAGAGCGTGGGTACCAATCCTAATGCTCCCAAAGTACAACGTTTCGCCACTGCTGGATGTGATAATCTCGTCAAAATCTGGTCCTTCAAGTATTTACACTTTTAAACCTTCATTTAACACAGACTAGAGATGACACCCAGACTTGGAGAGAAGAAGATGAGACATTGGATGGACATACTGATTGGGTTCGTGACGTTGCATGGGCTCCTTCTATTGGCATGCCTAGATCTTATCTTGCTAGTTGCTCTCAGGTACATATTTCTTTGACCTTTGCTAATATTAGGATAAAACAGTCCTCATTTGGACCCAAGAAGCTCCAGGCGCTCCCTGGAGTAAAAAGTCTCTTAAATCTGAAAGGTTCGCTGATGCTGTCTGGCGGTTGAGTTGGTCCCCTGCTGGCAATATCCTTGCTGTTTCTTGTGGTAACAACACTGTAAGTCTGTGGAAAGAGAATCTTCAAGGTGAATGGGAATGCATTTCCGAAATGAAGGAAAATTAAACTTCCTTATTTTGTTTGGCACAATGAGCCTTTACCACAGTCATTAGGGATGGTTGGCTATAGTATATTCATAAAAATCTGGGATATGAACTTTATACAATGCTTCTTTCTTTAAAAGTATTTCATGATCTTAGTTGTGGTGTTAAGTCTTTAAAGTGGTGGGTATTTAAATTAAAGCTGCCTTTCTAGGCTGTACATTTTTAAAGGTAGCTTGATGATTGGCTTCCCAATGCTAAAATAATGATTTATAGACCTAAGACAGGTCTAGACTTATTTTTATGGGATCATATTTTCTTATTTCAAGACTAGTTAAATTCGGGAGTTTTCTATAAGGAATATCAGAAAAAGTATAAGTGCTTTGGTTAATGCGGGATCTTCAAAGTAAGTGCCCTAATACATCTCAGCATACTTCACATGATCGCTATATCAACGGAATCCGATTGTGTGGCCAAGGAAATCAAGCTTGGCAGAATTGAAAATATCTAAATCAGAAGGCAAAGAATAGAAAATACGGCCAAACCAAAACACTAGCGGAGGTGCCGAAATTGGAAATAGCTGGACTGTACATGACAAAATCAAAGCCAGGGAAATCTTCCGACATTGAGTTCACCCAGCACTCTGATGGGAAGCTTGAGTGAACCTACTGGGAATACATTTCCGATATCCATGCAGGTCGGTAGATTGCTACACATTGTGATATCTAGGCACTTTGATGCATTCTATAAATCCACCTCTAAGCTTTAACACCATCCTTAATAATATGTTATAGATACTATATAACAATAAACAAAAAAGTAAATAATATATCTAAGTATATAATCCAAACCTAAAATGAGGATCTGGGACAAATCAAGGTTCATGATTTTGGGATATTCATTAATTAACCGATTCAATCAATAACTGTGAGTGTGTGAGCCAAAAAGCTGTGCCAAGCTCAGCATAAAAATATGGGTGTCCAGGCCGCAGTGTCACAAATAGCAATTCTCTTCTCCTTATGACCCAAGGCACGGGACAGGAATTGAACCCAGGTTGACCCAGTCTGTGGGCTACCAGCCCTGAAGTCCAGGTGCCTGTGTTTCTTGCAGCTTGATCTCTCTTGCAACTGGCTCAAAATTCCTTTTTCTAATGCAAATATGTCCATAAATCTGTCAGAAAAATCACTAATGCTGTTGCAACCGAGTTTCCAGACTCACCTGCTAACGTATCTTACGATACACAGGGGGTGCATGATAAGTTGCCCCTTGACGTATCTAATGACATGAACTAATCTGATGGCAATATCAAATGGTGGGTACTTCATCCTAATTAGGAGCACTGCCAATTTGACTTGCTGATCCCTACACAAGTTATTCCTCGGCTTCAAACCTTACATGGAACTTCCCACTATGCCACCACCTTGTGGCCTTGTGGCTTTCCTCATATGGTATATTAATCACAATATTCCACAATAAATGATACCTTATTCTTATTATTCTGTCCTTTCTATTAGACTGTTGTCTTCTCCAATTCCAAATACTGAATCCTCACTGGTTCAGTTGCAACAGTGGTAGCAGAAGTAGGTTTACGACCTACCTAAAACAAAATTCTCCCCAAAAAAGGGCAAAGTACGGGCTGTATGGCTACTCCCCAACAAGAGACCTTCCTGTCAATTCCCAAGGGGGACATCCCCGACGGGTACATCATCTATCAATACCAGCTAGTTCTCACCAGCATGTACAATTGGCTCTGCCTTGGGCAGCGTGACGCCAGCGTCACCTCGCCCCAGTCAGACCTGTCCCAACGCATGCTCAACCTTCAGCTAGAATTCTTTGCTGGTGGTGTTGAAGGGGCTGACATTGTCAGTTGGCTCCAATCTACTGAAACCCGCCTTCACATCTGTCAGGTCCCTGAGCCCATGTGGGTTGCCTCTGCGTCTGGTCACCTCACGGGGCCCACCGCTGTGTGGTTCACCAACTGGGACAGCCAGAAACTCGACGTTACCTGGGCGGCATTCCGAGACGCCGCTAAGTCCCGCTACAGCAAAACCTTCTCCCTCATTGTTGTGGGAACTTCTCTTCTAGCAATCAAACAAACTGGTTCCGTTCCTGAGTACCTTGCCGCCTGGCAACAAGTTCTTGCTGCCGCCCCCAAAGACGTGACCAACAGAAATGCAATGCTACTCACTCTCATCATCAATGGGTTAAAGCCCCATATCTGCAAGTGGGTCCCCGTAGATTGCTGTACCTCCATCAATGACTGCTACAAGGTCATTGTAAAGGCTAACAACCAGGCCTCAATGGGCTTCTGCCGTATCAGTGACGCATCATCCCAACCATGTACCACATCTGGCAATGGCCACAATCAAGTAGGCCGCCGCCAGGCCTATCAGCAGGATAATGGGACTAAACTCCCCCGCGAGGGGGAGCTTCAGCTAGCGCAGATTGAGGATCAGGGAAAAGCCTGGGGGTTGTAGCAACAAGAGGCCTTGCAACCCCACCTGACCCATCCTCTCAGTCCCTGCTCGCAAAAAAAATCCCTGTGACTACAACATTCACGAAGTCAAAACCCTGGACGTCTTTCAAGTCCACAGTGACGACCCTGTATTGCAAGTGAGCCACTCCTCAAATAAAGTAACACGCTTGTCCTATCCCTTCCGTTTCTGTGAGAACTGTCACAAGTGACAAACTCCTATCAACTATGATTATTGAAAAGCCTCAACTACGGAATTTGAACCCTGATCCCCTGCGGGCCGCCAGCCCGCAGTTTTTTGGGCTCAAACCAGAGCAGGATTTGACTTCGGAAAATCCTTTGAAGCTTGATGAATCTAATTCACCTACATTGACACCTCCCACACTAAAGGTTCCTGTTAACTAGACCAATCAGCGGGCAGTTCCAGCCATAGATCCTGAAATAACTCAGGCCCACTCGGAAGGGGAGACAGAGAAACTTCCCATATAATGTGGGCCACCCAGAGACAACCAACCCCACAACCCAACTAGGAAATTTGAGCATTCACAGTTTGAGCCAGCCAATGAAATAACCCCCGCAATGGATGCCACCGAGGACTGGGAAGACCTAGTAAACGGGAAAGCCTGGGCCAAGGGAATTTGTGAAAGTTTTACCATGACAGATGGGCATACTTATACCCTGGACCACCAGGAAGATGCCCATTGTCATTCTTGCAATAAAGTGATATGAACCTTTGGTTCAACCAGATCATACCTTATTTGTTATTAGTTCTACTTCATTTACAGCCTACATCTTGCGGTTCTGCACCCCACGCTCACCTGCCCCAAGAAACTGCGGACCAGCTGCCCGACCTTTACCGTCCACCAGGAGCTCCCTTTGGCCCAGTACATTTCACTGAGTACCCACCTAACCCGGCGTATTTGGAGTTTACTCTAGAAGAAATCCTAATCCGCGACCCTGAAGCTAGAAATAGAGAGACGGAAGTCCTTTACAGAGAAGGCACCAAAATTATCTGGCCCCCTCTGCTATTTCGCAACAAGTATAATTTCCTGCCTGCATATTTGGTTCCAATGACACCACCCCTCACCCCGCAGCCCGACCGCCCGCAAGAATCTGTTGCCACTAATGAATCCACTTCCACCCAGATATTTGGGGTGATGTATATCACCCTCACTGGACTGATTGATTCTATGTTGCCTGTAAGCAGACCTTGGGCAGTCCTTGGAAAATTGTTATCTTATAATGTAAAGTTAGCCTCAATCTTGTGGTGGGCTCTCCCTGCTGGGCCCGCGGACTGTCCGCCTGTGAGTTCTCAAGAACCCCTCACTGGTTGGATCCCTGACAGGAACACCCACAAATTACTGGTAGATACCGGGGCCGGCCACACTATGGTGGACCAGGTCTTTGCCGACTCCCAGCAATTAGACCAAGTGCCCAGCAGGTTCAAAGCAGTACAAGTAGCTGACTCCCGCAGAGTTGCCATCACCCACGAGACAGTAACCTTCTCTGTGAGAATGGGGAACGTCCAGGTTAAGCTCTCAGGGCCAATCATGGCAGGGCTCAGCCACAACATAATTGCTGGCCTCAACTGGCTTTGGCATAACCGTCCCTACATCAATTGGGATACCTCTGTCATCACCCTCAACAGAAATGATATGGGGTTCCAGATTTACCCTGTGGAAATGAGCAAGTTACTCCATGATACTGTGTTTGTCAGAATAACAGAGACAGGCTCGTACAATTTCAAGGGGGGGAACTAGACTTTAACCAATGCTCAGTCAAAGTTATTTGTGCTGAACCATCTGTGGTCCCTCCCTTGACCACCTCACCACCACCAGCGCTTGCTGCACTCTTTGAGAAGTACAAGGACGTATTCAGTGAGACACTTGAACAACTACCTTCTCCCCGGGAGATCCAGCATGCTGTACAACTTCAAGGATTGTTACCTAAAGCACGACCATTATACTGTCTTACACCAAAGGAAGATGAAACCCTCTGTCAGCACCTTGTGGACGCACTTGATAAGGGCTTCATTTGCCTCTTGCTCTCTCCATATGGGGCAGCTATCTTCTTTGTAGCTAAGAAGGATGGGTCCCTTTGCCTGGTCACAGACTACTGCGCCCTAAATGAGGTGATGGTTAAGAACAAGTACCCCCAGCTGCTAATTGATGACCTGTTTGATACACTCACAGGTGTGAAGGTCTTTAGCAAGATTGATCTCACTGCAGGGTACAACCAGGTCCACATTGCACCAGGGGATGAGGCAAAAACTGCCTTCTGCACGCGCTACAGGTTGTTTGAGTGTCGTGTCATGAACTTTGGAATGACCAACGCTCCCTCCACCTTTACCATGTTGATGAACAAAGCATTTGAGGACCTGATTGGAAAATGTGTGTTTGTGTACCTTGACAACATTATTGTCTTTAGTCAAGATCAAACCACACACCTCCAACACCTCTGTGCTGTCCTTGACACCTTTTGGAAAAACCAGCTAAAAGCTAAACCCTCCAAATGCAAGTTTCTCAAGTTGGAGCTTTTATTCCTTGGGCACACCATCTCTGCCCAAGGGATAAAGCCTGACCCTGCCAAAATCAAGGCAATCACCAGCATGCCGCCCCCCACTGATGTGGGCCAGGTGCAGACATTCTTAGGCATGGTTGCCTATGTGCACAAGTTCATTCCCAATTGCGGGAAACTAATTGTACCTCTCACTGAGCTTCTCAACACCAAACAGCACTTCCATTGGACCCCCGTCAGATATTGAGCCTTTTAGACGTTAAAGCAAAGGCTCACAACAGCACCAGTACTGCAGCTCCCCAATCAAACCTGACAGTATGAACTCGAGACTGATGCCTCTGACAGGGCCATAGGGGGCGTGCTAAGGGTATAAACTGACAATGGCATCTTTCTCCCTGTGACATATGAGTCCAGGAAACTTACTGACTTGGAACAACGCTACCCCATCCATGATAAAGAATTGGCAGCCATTGTACACTGCGTTGAGAAGTGGTGCTGTTACCTGGAAGGAGCTAGCTTTCTACCCCGCGTTCTGACGGACCATAAGTTGCTCCAGTACTTCAACACACAGTCCCACTTGACACGCCGCCAAGCAGGATGGATTGAGCGTCTATCACCTTACCAGTTGTGCATTGAGTACAAGCCTGGAAAGGAACTTGTCACAGCTGACGCTCTTTTGCGACTTTACGTAGCGTCCATCACTGGGGACAATGGCTTGGATCCAGATTGGCCCATGCTCTACCTCCACCCTGAGGCAACTTGCTACAGGGGCCTTAACTCGGTCATCATCTCCAAATTGAAGGACAACAAAAGTCAGTTCACCACTGATGCTGGTAACGTCTGCTGTTGGGCAGAGACAGGTGAGAAGACGCCTTACATTCCCACCACGCAACAAGGGGACACAATATTGCACTACCACCAAACCCTGGGTCACATCAGAGGGCACAACCTCTTTGAGATCATGAAACAGAAGGTTTGGTGGCCACGCATGCGTCAAGACATCTTGGACCTCCTTGCAATGTGTGTGTTGTGCGAAAAGAACACGTCCAAACCTGCACCCTCCAAGTCTTTCCTGCCCATCAAGGCCATGAAACCCTTTGAGCAGTGGGCCCTTGACTTTGTGGGGCCGCTCCCCAAAGACAGACTAGGAAAGAAGTACATTATTACTGCCAACAACTACTTCACTTGCTGGCCAGTGGCCTGGGCAACAATCAACCACACCGCCACCACCATCACCCACTTTATTGGCAAGGAAATTGTGGCCTGCTTTGGGCGACCCAAACGTCTCATCACAGATGGCAGCCCCAAACTTGTTGGGCATGTCATGAAGGCATACTGCACCAAGAACGCGCTCCAATGTATAGTTACAGCTCCCTATCATCCTCAAGCCAATGGACACGTGGAACAGTTAAATGGCTCACTTGTTCAATTGATTGCCAAGCTCTCACAAGAGCACCCTAACACCGCATGGATTGAACACCTGCCCACTGCTCTACTTATCCTGCGAGCAAGAATAAACAGGGGCACAGGGTTCAGCCCCAGTACCCTGGCCTTTGGGACGCCTGACAGTCTGACAGGAGTTGAACAGGGAAAGCTACGGTCCAAGGTTCCTGACAAGCCTCCCCTAGTAACAACTCCATCCCTAGACCAATGGCGTACCAAAGCCCGGGAAATTAAACACAAGCAGATTGCAGGAGGGACAAAGCACCTCAAAGCTAGATACGCCGTAGGTGACCCCGTCTAAACCTTCAATCCCAATTCCGCCAAGTTGGAACCCAACCACCTGGGGCCCTTCAAGATAGCTGCAGTCTATGACAATCACACCTAACAACTTGAAGATGCTCAAGGAAACACCAAGAAGCTTCACCATGATTGCTTGCGCCCCTGCTGCGCCATCCTCACACAAATGTTGTTTGTGTGGACCTTCCCAGACCTTCCGCAGACTCCAGTCCTGGTGTCTGACGACAAGCAGGGGGCAAGAGGGGGTGTTGCAACCAAGTTTCCAGATTTTCCTGCTAACGTATCTCACAATACACAGAGGGCGCTCAATGAGTTGCCCCTTGACGTATCTAACAACATGGACTAATCTGATGGCAATATTGAATGGCGGGTACTTTATCCTAATTAGGAGCGCTACCAATTTGACTTGCTGATCCCCGCACAAGTTATTCCTTGGCTTTGAACCTTACATGGAACTTTCCACCATGCCACCCCCGTGTGGCCTGGTGGCTTTCCCATATGGTATATTAATCACAATATTCCACAATAAATGATACCTTATTCTTATTATTATGTCCTTTCTATTGGACTGTTGTCTTCCCCAATTCCAAATACTGAATCCTCATTGGTTCAGTTGCAACAATGCTGCAATATCTATGGTTGCTCTCTCTAGGGAAAGTAATTCCCTGGTAATTTCCCAACTAACCATTAAGTCAGTGGCACTCTTATCAATCACCCATCTAATATGAGGATCAAACCTTTCACATCTTAAATGGAACAATTACTTGGACAAGCCTCATGACTATCATGACATGCATGGACAGTATGTGGCTTCACATAATATTATATAATACTCTAAACTCATATCAGTAAAGTATCATTGTATTCTTAAATTTTATCTTTATTTCATTTATCATGCTTCTCAGAAGTATACATCCAACATTAAAAATAAAAAATAAAAAATAAAAGTTAAAGAGAAAACATAAAAACCAATATAATACAAGTAATAGAAAAAGCCCTTTTGATTGATTGGCTGGTTATCAAGGCACATAGGGATATATGATTCAGAACATGTGTAGAACTTAACCATGGTCTCAGCAAGAAGGGTATTGACCCCAACCTGTATCAAGTTAAACCAGGCCTCTGGCCCAGTTGGCGTCCCCCACTTAACAACTTGCTTGAGCCATCCAGCAGCCTCTTTGATTGGGTTTAGAAATGGGAAATATGTGGGAAGAAATAATAGGCACATAGGCCAAAGCTGTGGGCCAATTGCCATGCCTGTCTCAATTATTGGAAATTCCTCAAATGCATCAGCCCCCTTTCAGAGTCCAAGATTATTCAATACAATAACATTGATGAACCCTGGGCTAGTGGGCCTAAGATGCTCTTAGACTAATCAGAGAAATGATGGAAAGGTCCTGCTGTTACGGGATCTCTTGACTATTAATACATCTCAATCTCTTTTAGACCAAGAAGAGCCACCAGTGAATAGGCTGTGGCTGTCAGGGATCCATCCTGTAAGGGGCTCCTCAGGACTTGCGGGCAGACGTCTCACAGGCCCAGAAGAAAGGGCCCACCACAGGATGGGGGCTAACTTTACAATATATGATAAAGACTTCCCAAAAATGGCCTAGGGGCTGCTAGAAGGCACTATGAAATCAATGAGGCCATTAAGGATGATTTACATCACCCCAAATATTTGGGTTGAGGTGGATTCACTGGCAGCAACAGATTCTTGCAGGTGGTCTGTCCGTGGTTTCTTGTGGTCAGTTGGCGTAAGAAACAGTGTTGCAGAGGTTAGACTGCAAACGGAAGAGAACTAAAATCAAATACGTGATAAACTGGGTGAACCAAAGATTTATATCACTTTAATGTAAAAATGACAATGGGCTTTTCCCTTGCAGCCCAGGGTATAAGTATGCACATCTGCTATGGAAAAACTTTTGAAACCCCTTCTGGGCCAGGTGGTACCGTCTTCCATGGTTTGGAAATCATTGGTGGCGTCCTGCAAGGGTGGTTCCTCATTGGTTGGATTGAAGCGGGAAAACTTGAATTCTCTTTTTGAGCTGTAAGATTTGTCATCCTCTGACGGCCCATATTCTAAGAAAAGTTCTTCATTTCTCCATCAGTGATGGGCCCAGTTATCTTGGAATTGTTGCTCAGGTCAGCGCTTTTATTGGCTGAGCTAATAGGATTTTTCTGCAGGCAGGGCTTCAGCGTAGGTGGCTCCAAGCTGGTAGATCTCAGGAATTCCCCCAAAATTGAGTTTGTTTTTGGTTCAAGCCCAAAAAACGCGGGCAGCTGGGTCTGCAAGCTGGTGGCCCGCAGGGTTTCAGGGTTCAAATTCTGTAGTTGGGATTCCTCTAAGTGCATTTTTAATATGAGTTTGTCAATTGTGACAGTGGCTGGACTGCCGAGGTCAATATACTCTGTCTTTAGCATCTCTGGAAACATAGCTATACAAGCTACGCATAGACAAGGCAAACAATGATTCATTGATATAATAGAATCTGACTGTCTCTTTTTCTTTGAGAGCAGTGTATACCTCTGTGTATTTTTTCAGGTCTCAATATTGGAAGAGATCATTGCAGTTATATGGAGATATCTCATGTTTTTAATGAAAACGCAGCTCTCTAACTACATGGTAGAAAAAGGAAATTGAAGCCTTAATCCTGAAAGTAGACTTGACCATGAACTGTGTATTTGTCAGTTCAAGATGACAGTCTTCCAAGTTGTCTTTTTAAGTACAGATGAGTCAGGATTCTTTACAGTAACTGGAATGCCAGGCATAGGCGCCTTGTTGTAGAAGGCTGTGATTTTTTTAGCATCTGCTGCCCCTCCACAGTTCTATAAAACTTGGGCTCTTTGTCATTGTCTTGGTCACCATTACTTACATAGGGCTCATAGATAGTGTCAAGTACTGGCTGTACCTTTTTATCATGGCTGTTGGAACTGACTTCTGACAGTAAATGAGGTCAAATACTAAAGAAGTGGGCTCAACTTTTTTGTTGCTCACTCTTTTATATGTGATAACCTTGATGGTCTTTTTTGATAGCTTTGGAACTCTTGGATTTATGCTCTGTGCTCTTGCACTTTTTGCGGCTTGAACTGGTTGCTGTTTTTGTGTCTTCACCAATATTTTTGGCTCTTTTGGCTCTCCCCTGAGTTGTCACTTGTGTTACACTAACACAATTTGTTGACCCATAGAGACACTCCCAACCACAGCGCACATGTCAGGAATATTTCTGATAACAACCTTTTGCAAGACAACATTTTGTGCACATTCAATCTTACAAATCAAGACAAAAATTGCAGCAGTTCCTCCTGATTAGGGAAACTTCCAAAAACCAACAAGCAGATGAAAAGAGAATTAAAAATTCAAATATTTTAAAATTCAGGTTTTATACCCCAGCCGACCACACACCCAGCCTGCCAGCTGGCAGGGGACAGCGCATCTTCCAGGGCCAGACCGTCCACCCCCGCCAAATGGGGAAATAGCCAAATTAAGAAACCCAAAAAGGCAATTTCCCCAAACCTAAATGTAGGGGGAAGTGCTGCCCAAATTTAGAATCTACCAAATTTGGATGGGGCTGACAGGCTGCCCTGCAAAACACTCAATGCAGTAATTGCAGAAGTGGAATTTGGGTGCATGAAAGTGCCTGAAAAAGCACCAAACCAATGCAAGTCAGAGATTAACAATTCATTACTTGCTAAACCCCTCCAATACCAATCCCAAAAGGGAATTCCAGACAGCACCAAGTGTTTGGGGTTCCCTGTTCAATGTTTTGCACTATTCATGTCACATCAAGGATGATAGTATATATTAAAGCTCAATCACTTGATGATAGTTTATGCTATCATTGAGTAAATTACCCCTCAATTGTTATCACATAAATCAACCAAAACTTTTACCCTTCGGAAAGTTAAAGACATTAAGCTTTGTCTGCCCTTTTCCGGGACTAGAAGATAAACCACATTATCTTTTCAGCTGTTCTTACAGCCTGCCTAGGAATTGGGGGCCACCAACACTATCAACTACATGGATCATTCAATGATCCATCTGACGAGTACTTTTACAAGAAGCCGGCGCAGCTCAACTCCTCTGATCAGTACTCCTGGCCCACACTGGTGTTGCACTACTCCACTCAGTCTGTAGATATGTACATCTTTATATACTACGTACTCACGTATTTTGCCAGTAATTTTGGACAATATAACATACATGCAAAGGTTTTTTAATGAATGATGACAGTCTATCTCATTGTGACTGCGCTTACTGGGTTCTAAGTGGCCAATTTATGACTTTATCTTGCTAAAAATTTTCTTCAATTGTTGGGTCTTTACAGCACATCAACTGTTTTTTACTTTGTTGTTGTTTTTGTTCTATTTTATAGTTTAATAAAATAATAAATCAAGCTTAATTAAGTTACAACCCTGGTTTTGAATTTTGCTTTTTATCTGAATATGATTGTTTAATTACAATTTATCTTATCCAGCTACCGGTTTATAGATTTTTTATTTCTTAATTGGTTTTTTTTGGTTTAACAAAGCTCATTTTAGAATCACTAAATTAATTCTCACATTTTCCCTTAGATTTTACACCATATTTAAACACTCAGCACAATGTTTTTATAATTTATGTTTCAGATCCTGTGTCTTATTTTAGATAGCTAGGTATCATTCTTGTTTAATTTACATGTTGAGTTGTTATGGTGTTTTGTTTTTGGTTTGAGTTTTGGCTCACCGCACCTGAGTGTATTTTGTCACTGATTTGCATAGTAAACATATGTACACCAAAGGTCAACTCCAACTATTTTGTTTGTGAATTCATGTATTTTGGTTTTTATTTTGACTATTTTTGTTTGTAATATGAGTACTTTGTTGTTCTGCTGGCCCATTTTGTCTATTAAAGCCAAAAATCTCTGTTAACAAGGGTATATTTTACACTAATAGTTGAAATTTGCTTAAATCTGAGTCTATTTTGTTTAAATCTGAAGTATTTTTGCTCAGTGCCAGAGCTTTGCAAGCTGATATATTAGTTCACTTTTATTTTATTATTGTTTTAATCTAAAAGACTGTATTTGTCTGAAAACTGATCTTTAATACCAAGTTGAGGATAAGCCTGTAAAATTTAAAAAAGATAGCTGCAGTTTTCTGGATACTCATAAGCCACACCTTCTCAACTACTTCTCATGCTCCTGCGCTAATTTCTGACTAGCTAAATCCCATCTCTTGCTGAAGATAAACATAATTCAGCCAGACTTTTTTTGGTAAAAGCTTTCTGGACTGACTGCATAAAATATAAAATTGTTTATGTTACTACATTAAATTTTTTTAAACATGTGATTCCTTATATGAGTAGCCTTAGGTCTTGGTCTACTGTTATCAGTTATATTATGAAGCTTACCTCTGTCATGTATAACATGTTTCAATCACAACATTCTCTCCCTGCATGCAAAGGACAGCCCTGAAAATTGCCTGGTCATGACAGCCAGGCTTTAATACTGTAGCTATACTTTATACTGATTTTATTACATAAGCTGAATTTAATGTATATCCTCACTATATCTTGTGTTTTTTAAGCTCTGAGCATCTAAGTTTAAGATGATTTGGTTGTCATGGCTTTATATTTCTGGCTTTAAATTAAATGTGGGGGATTCAAAAAGCTTATACATGAACTTTTAAATTCAGTATGTATGGACTGGGGGTTATTAGTTAAAATGGCTTTCAATAAAATTATAACTATGTAATTAATCTCACTAGATATTGTCAAAATTTATTGCTGTTTTATTTTTATTTGCAAGGCTTTTATTTCATACTTAAATATAAATTGTTAGTTTAAATTCAGCAAACACTTGCCATGATGATGGGTAGTGTCCAGGCCGTGTTGAATCTTGGAATGCGAAATTCTAGATAAATTGGAACTTAAGGTTGGATCAAATTCATTCCAAGTTCGGTATTTTGGATTTTTTAATTGAAGCTGTGCTAAGTGGCACTAAAATCGGCAAGTGTTCAATATGGTGTCGGTTAATTGAGTTGATTGGGGTTTATGCACTTGGTTTAAAACCTGTTGGTTAATTTGCAGTTTGGAAGCTTGCTTCAAGCCCCAATTCGGACATTGAACTCCAAGCATAGGGGAAATCTTAAATTTTGGCTGGGTTTGGGTTTTTGATTTGCAAGTTAAATATCTTCACGCTTTGCATTCAAGCCTTCTATAAGGCTGAGAATTAAGCCACATAGATCCGTCGTTCTCATTGGATCATAAAGTTTGTTAGTAGCACTGCGTTCTTGTGAAATCTCTGAAAATATTTAACAAGCATCCACAATTCCAATTCCAATAAATCTTAAGGTTCCTTAACCAGCTATCACATCTAATATATCTTAGATGTCGGCTACCGTTCAAGCAACCAAGAAGTCCATCACATTGAAAGGATCAGCTACCACTGTCGCACAGTTCTTTCGTATGTTACTATATTTAACTTGCTGATCATTGATTACCTTGATTAATTTCTCACTTTTAGAGTACGGGATTATAAAGTAAGCAAAAAAATTCTTTGAGATAAGGGTTTATTTTTAAAACCAAATACGAAGCTTTTAAATTATAAACCCAAAAAATATCCTTATAAAGGATCTTATTTTGATAATTTTTTTATCTACTGCTAAAAAATATCAGTATTTTATATCAGCGCGGTGTATTTCCACAGGAAGATTTCTCGCTTGTAAAAAAATATGGCATTAATTTGATGTCCACCTCCAATCCAAGCTTGGCAAAATATCTCAAGCACTACCTTCAACAGCTTACAAGTAAAGATAAACGTGAAATCTCACTAAACCTCTATCTACTCAGTTTGGATCGGGGCTGGAAAAGCTAAAAGTGTTGTCCTTGCCATCAAAGATAGGGAAACACACGAAGTTTCAGAAAGATGGCACTTTAATATCCAAGTTCTATCCGAAAATATGGAGTAAGCTATCATGTTTATTGTTATTTAAAAGAGCTAGTGATTCCGGCAACTTGATTAAACCTGTCCGCGAAGAAAAGTTGATCACGGCTGAAATCGCTTCGATCATTCGTCAAATAACAGCTACGGTGTCTTTCCTTCCCGAGCTCAACGAAGATTGTAAGCCACCTTTTAGCTCAACAATTTTGGTCCTTGCTCTCACCACTTCCTTTAGCTATCTTTACTATTCTCACTTATACAGCCGGTGACGTTGAGGTTCCGAATGATTGGGTCGATGCGGATCCTCATGCTATCAATTCTCAAACCGAGCAGGTTCGTCTCAGGTCTTTTTCTACCAACTTCCATAAGGTGGATTCACTTGTTCAATATAAGGTAATGGAAGATTAGCCGACGATTAGAAATGCTGGCAATAAAATGCATAGATCTACTTGGGTACCTTGCTTGATTGCTATATTTTCATACAAGCATCCTGAATTTAGTCTGATGATTTTCAGGCTAACGTATTCATATTCTCAATTTCAAGTGTAGCCTGATTGAATGTGCGCAGAAATTGTTTAAGGCAGATCCAAAGGCGCAAAACAAAGCTTTTCAGCTGATATTTTCAATCAAATTAACTTTAAAAAAGATCCCAAATATGTCGTTTTTAAATGGCTCGTGAAGTTTAAGCCATAGTAGCTTCATATGATGTATCAGCGAATGTCTTAGATATCTTATCAAAAGTTGGCTCGATGCAATACTTGGTTAGATTAAAAGCATACTGCTATGGTTTATGAAACAAAGCATTAAAGGAGAATTTGTCTCAAGTAAGGTGAGACAGTAAGATTTCAAGTCACTGCTCTACTTCAAAAGTATATAAAATGATACTTTAACAATATACGACAAACATTTTGGGTCAATAGAAATGGAGCTCAAATACTGTTAAGGATTTGTCAACTTAGCCTGGCTGGTTCGGCAACATATAAAATGAAGGCTTATTTTAGCTACTCGGAGGTGGATGGCTGGAATTTGAAATTGATTAAACCAATAAAAGTTATCCCATTTCAAGGTAAACTCCAACAAAAATGGAGGAATCGTATGCGCATAAGGCATGTAATAGCCGTGAAGATTATGTAGAGCATTCAAAGCTTGACCTTTATTTTATCCAAGCATCCTCAGAATCAAGGAAATATCTAAAATCCAAGGCAGCTAAAGCTCAGCCTTAAAGTGCGACTAAATTTAGCTTCAGAATCTATAACTTAAAGCATCATCAAACAGACAAAGCTTGCATTACTAAGTTACAGGACAGAAGCATTAAAATGATCAAAAAGTTTTAGCTCTTGGTTTATTTAGCACTTTTTCTAAATTAAATCCGATTTTCAATGACAAGCTTTTTGAAAAGTGTAGAGTAATCACTTGCTTTAATCTATACCCACTATTTCAAGTTTTAGTTTCAGTAGAAACTTTTAAACACCCATATTTGTACATACTATAATGTTCTGCCCTGTTGAGATGATAGGGGCAAAGCCCATTTTAAAAAGCTGTGACATCAGCTCATAAAGTCATTTGTATAGACTTTGAGTTATTATATACTAATACTATTGCTGCTAAATCTTTGATTTCTGCCTTGTAAAATTATTTATACCGCTGCCAAGTTTATCGGTTCAAACTAGGGCTACATGATTTTAGCTGTTTTGATCAGAAAAAGTGAGCGTTAGTTTATCGTTTATATACATTGTAGTGAAAATGTGAAGTCTTGGTGCAAACGGAATTACTGATGGTAATCCATTAGGTGGTAATGAGTCTTCTGCTTTAAGTTAACCTAAAAGTTCCTTAACATAACCTTTGAAAATAATCTCTAATGCTTCTTTTTGGTTTAGGCTATCTTTCTTTACTTTGTACAAACATGTTGTTGTAAAAGTACAGCCTGTTTGGCACAGTGCATAATTTTCAAACACAGCATACATGATTTGAAGACTGAAGTGCAACTTGGCCGTTAAACCCATTGAATTGATTTTTGGCACTTTATTTAATGAACAAAGTGCAGGATATCATATACACATTTTTTACAAGTTATACATGCATTTTTTGTTTGGGAAAAATTAACCAATATCAATCCAAAATAAATAGTTCAAATCACTTTATTGTGCTTATTAAGTTTACTATGTATTTTGAGAATATGGGACCATCACCAACCATGCCCGGGGGATATGTTATCACTGAATGCAAATCAATATAATAGAGAATTTTAGATCAAGATAAAAAACAGCAATTATAGTCAGAGGCACTGGGAAGGTTAGTTAAAGCATTTTCAAGAATAAGGTAATTTGAAAGGGAAGAAAATCATCACTGAGCTCATAAAAATAAAGGGCCCACAGAGAGAGGCAGTAAGAGGCAGCCAAGATTTTTGGTCTTGAGAAGATTATATTTATTGAATATGCTGGTGTCAAAAATTTTGATATTAGGGAAATCTGTATGATAAAAGATCTTATTACCAACAAGGATGTATATTGAAGAGCTGGTGGCAGGTGCCATCTTGGGTGATCTTTAGAAAAGAGATTATTTCAATCCTGGAGCATACAGTAATGGCAGCTGAAAGTTCCCAAGAATTTCTCACATGTACTGAAAAGAAAGATTTAGTACTTTAAAAGATGTACCAAGTAAAGAGGCTCTACTAAGCTCAAAATATAGATAAATACAAGTGTCTGCTTTCTATCTAGGAGATAAAGCTCCAATTCTAAAAGTCTGAAAAGTCTTCCTTCCTACAACTACAGGGAAGAGATTATATATGAAGCAGTATGACCTCTTTCCAGGATAAAATCTGATGCTTTCAGCTCTTACTTGGTCAGTCTATCCGTTCTTCAGACTTTCAGTTTCACCCCCAGAGCTAGGCATCTAAGCCCTAGATGGCATGAGATAACAATGTAAAGCCCATACACAATGGGGAACTTTAATAACAATAGTTGGGGTACATGACTAAATGAGAAGCCAGTCAACTGAAATGTCACAGGCCAAACTATCATCATGATTCTGATGGATTTTAAAATAGGGTTAAAACTCCCAAAAGAGCTGCCTGTGCATTCTAAAAGGTAATATATTGTCAGGGATTAATCCTGTGGTAGGTTCATGAGAACTTGCGGGCAGACGGCCCATAGGCCCAGAAGGAAGGGCCCACCACAGGATGGGGACTAACTTTACAATATAGGATAGTGACTTCCTGAGGATGGCCCAGGGCCCGCTGGTAGGCACCATAGAATCTAACAAGCCGATAAGAGTGATGTACATCACTCCAAATATCTGAGTGAAGGTGGACTCACTATTAGCAACAGATTTTTGTGGGCAGTCAGGCCGCAGGGTCAAAGGAGGAGTCATGGGTACCAAATACGCAGGCAGGTAGTTATATTTGTTTCAAATAGCAAAGGTTGTACGGTGATCTAAGTTTCTTCACAATCAATAAGCTCTGTTTCTCTGGTACAGACCTCTGGGTCATAAATTAGAATCTCTTCTAAGGTAAGCTCTGAATAATCTGGATTTGGAGGATACTTTGTAAAATGAACCAGGCAGTTGTTGTAATGTGGTTAGTGAAAACTAGCCATTACTGACGTCAATATACCTCTTATTGATTAGGCTTGAGCTTGAAGTTCCAAGTAGATGTGTAGCACAAATGAGCTACTATTTCAGTTGACCAACAAATCATAACTCTGGGAGGTTATTTAGCCCATCAAACAATCATACCAATCAATGGGCTGAATGCTAAAATGATATTAGACTGAGGTCTGATCTGAGCATCAGTGGCTTGAGATAATTTCACTTTCTTTATAAAACTCTTCCCTTGTTATATTAAATAAAGGATCAATATTTACTACTACTATATTTTATTATACACACTAAGTTGAAGAAACTATCTTAACTTAGTCTTTGATAATACTAGAGTCATGATTCAAGTTAAGTGTAATACACAATAGCAACACCATACCCATGAATATGACAGCCGTAGGGAGCTTCTGGAGGATGGAATAATTTGGGCAGTTGGCCCATGGTTTCTTGTGCTTAGTGGGAAGCAGGGACAGACCTGGGAAGATCAAATTGAGAATGGTAAAGTGCTAAAAGGATGTAGGGTAAGGCCTGCATGAACCAAAGCTTCATAGCACTTTATTGTAAGGATAGCAATGAGCACCTTCTGTCATCTCTTGGGTATAAGTATGCTCATCAAAACTGTGAAAACTTTCGCAAATTCTTGTGGCCCGGGTGATGGCATTTTCCAGGGTTTGCACAACCCTGGGAGAGCTTGGAATCATTTGTTTTTCATTGGATGCATCAAAAAGGGGAGCCTCAAAATCCTTTTTTGAGACATGATATTTGTCATCATTTGGCAGCCCTAGTTTTTGGGGAAATTTCTGCAGCACTCCATTGGTGGTGGCCCAAGTTATTACAAGAATATTGCTTGGGTTAGCGCTCCTATTGGCTAGGCTAAGAGAATCCCTCAGAGGACAGGGGTTGATTGTAGAAGACGCTACACTGGTGGGTTTGGAGGTTACTCTAAATTCAAATCTATTTCTGATTTGAGCCCAAAAAACGCAGGTGGCTGGGCCTGCGGGCTGGGGGTGTGCAGGGTCCTAGGGTTTGAACCTTGAAATTGGGAATTTCCCTTGCTAATTGATAGCAGGAATTTGTCACTTGTGATATATATAGTGGTAAAATGCAACATGATGGTCTTGGAGTATGGGTTCAAACAATGGTCTTAAAAGTATTTTTGACTTGGTTGGTTATAACAAATGATTCATAACCTGGATTGGGCCTATTTTAGTAATGATTGGAGTAAGATAGCTCTGGGTCTCTCATCAGGGGGGACAGAAAGGCCAGAAGCATGAGTCTGCTCATCTTCTTGTATGAGTGGTATTAGAAATCAATAATTCAAATGGTATAGATTCTAGGCTCAATGGTAGCACAAGGCTATCACCAAAATTTATTGCTTATTTATACTTTGATAGAAACATTTAATTGGGTGGCCCCAATTAAAAGTTGGTTTTGAACTGGATTAGTAATACAGTAGTTTTCAAACCTGTTGAGATAAACAGAAAATTTCAGTCTAAAAACAAATACAACTCAGTATAGAAACAAAATCAAAGTGGATCCAAATCTATTGTAATTTAATATAAATTTCTCAATTTTTGATTTTGTTTTTAGATTGAGATTTTTTGTTTATCTCAACAGGTTTGAAAACTACTGTATTATTTTGGATAATAGGCCCTACTTAATCTGATTTCAAGCATTGTTGGTTTTCAAGTTTGGCTTTGGAGTCTAGAGTTAGTTCTGTTGTAACTGTGCTTTATTATCAGAGCTTTAAGTGTAAAAATGATAAAAACTAGATAATATATTTATCAGGAATTTAAGAAGTTATATAGTAGGAGTGAGCTTTTTAGAAGGAATAAGACATTTGCTGATTGATTGTCTGGATATGTAGGGGATGGCTTGATCCTGGTAGTGAGTCATGCACTAAATTGAGTTTGCTCAGGATTTGGGGTATTGCCTGTTCATGTTTCCTTTTTGGTAACTTAATTTGAATTCCACTTTTAGCTACATATACTAGAATATGAAAGTTGAGTGATAAGGGATATGTTGTGAGAAGCCTTGCTGAAAGGTCAACCCCACAGTTTCAACAGTTCTAGATCTTTTTGTTTTGAATTAATGACTCTTTCCTTGGTGCCTTGATTTAATTATAAACTTTTTTTAAGAATATTCTTGATGTTTATAGCTTTCAAATCCAGGTTTGTGTTACTAGCTGTTTGGGTAGAGTTTTCAGCAGATGATCTTAATTTTAAGTTCTGGTTCTTAATTTCTAGTTCAACCATGTAGAGCAATTGTAGATATTTCTTGATAGTTTGAAGCTACATAAAGATGTTAGCCTTGCCAATGTACTCTACCTTTCCTATGCAAAGGGGGTAGGACACGCCATTTCAAAAACAGCATCTCAAAAAACGCCATCTTGAATTTAATTTGAGATGGCGTTTTTTGCGTTAGTGATTTTGAATCACAAAAAAATAAAATAAACAATGAAATAGTTAAAATTTACATATACTTTTATAATACGGCATCTCAAATTTACGCCATCTCAATTCCGTCACTTTGAGTCAGATTAATTAAATCTTATTTTGCTAACTTTATTTACATATGAAAACACTTAGTGTGGGATGTGTTTACGCCATCTTGGCTTTACGTCATTTAGAATTACGCCATTTACCTTAAACCAAAATAAGCTTATACCCAAACTAAAATAAAGCCTGTGGTATAGTGCCAGAAGATGTTCCTATAGTATTAATCTAAGACACTTATAATAAGAACAACCTAAATAGACGCCACTATGATAGTCCTTCTAGTGATTGTCATTACTGGGTAAAAAAAACCAGTTTTGTTATATGTAATTTATAACTTTGTTATACATGGATACATTGATAAGGGTTTCATCAATAAAATATTTTAATAGTGATTTTAATATGGAAGAGGGTGATTACGCCATTTCAATTTACGTCACTTTGAATTCCACCAAGTTTCACATCACCCAATTGATTTGATGCGCACAATAGATAGGGGAAAATAAGGGGAAATTACATATGACGCCAGGCTATGCTATATCAATTCCCCCACTGCAATTCTTGCTTTTCACTTTTCAAAAGTATAGTTTCACGTCAAAAACCATATTAATAAAAAATGTAAGAAATTAACTGAAACTTTGCATATATATTTTTTGATCTCCTCTAAACAACTGGGTACTTTTTAACCCCAGTTGTATAAGCTAGTTTTTGAGAAATTCAAGTTTTACTCTTTGGCCCAGTTGAGGTAGCTCCACCGTAAATTTGTTAATTTAATATAAAAAATGGTCAAAAACACTATGTTTTTGAGCTACGGTACCTTGATTATGTCACTTTGAAAACACCATCTTGAGAGCAAGTTTTCAGTCAAAACTCAAAGTTTTGCCTACTTGCGTTACTAATAAAAAAATTATTTTTTCAAAAAAAACATTGAAATTTTGATAGTATATATTATTTGATCTCCTCTACAATTCTATGTAAAAATTGATACTTTTATATTAACAACATTCTTATTTTCCTCTTTAAAAACAACCCCCAAATTGCTCATATTTTGATACTAATTCACTTTTAGATGCCTCCCAAGTCCATCAATAAAGCTGCGTCCAAGGCCTCCAAAGGCAAGACCACTCCTCCCAAGGCCAAGAAGGCCAAAACTACCCCTAAAAAGCAGCCTGCTAAGGGTAAAGCTCCTCCCAAGACACCTACGCCCTCGCCAGAGCCTGAGGAAACAAGCCCAACCCCTCCCCATTCTCCTTTTGTTTACTCACTGTCAGACCCTTAATAGAAGTTGTTCAACTTCAATCACCATTCTGACCCCACTTCAGAGTCTGAGGATGAAGAAGAGCAGGAGCCTGAGCCTGGTGCTCCTGCAGATGAGCCAATTGAGCTCTGGGATCTTAACTCAATCCACAATGTATACAACAGAAATGGCACATTTGTTGTGCCCGCCACATACCCTGTCAGCTATCTAATTATGACAAAGAAAGGGGGTGCTGGCTTTGTCCACAAGAGCTACAGCTTCAGCTGCAACAACAAGAAGAAGCCCATCTGTCAGCATCACTTCAAATGTGATAATGCTGGCTGTCCAGCTAGACTTACCACCTATGGGTTCACTTGTTTTAAAGCCCTGACTATTAGGCATGACTGTGCCAAGCCTTTCAATCCTCTGTATCAACTGATCTGCTGGTTTCTTTGCCAAGTCATACCAACCACCAAAGACCAAACTGCAACTGAGGTCGTAAACAATGCACTCATTAATCTAAATGATACCCAACTGGCAACTGTTGGTGGCGCCTCAAAACTTCAGAGATATCTCACTGACCAGAGATATGCTCTGAGCACTGAAGGTGTCAGTGCTACATAAATTGACCAGTTGATTTTAACTGAAGAGCAAAAGCTTTCATGGCATGAAGAGAGATTCCTCCTTCACAATGATGGGCAATATGCCCCAGAGCGGATCATCTGCTTTGCTACCTCCCAGGATCTTTGCAACCTTTTAAAATGCAAGACCTAGCTTGCAGATGGAACATTCTCAACCTGCCCAAAGCTCTTTAGCCAGCTTTGAAATATCTATGGGCAGGTTGGCAATCTTGTTCTTCCCCTGGTCTTCTTTTTCCTCCCAAATAAGAAGCAGGAAACTTATGTCCAGGCTCTAACAATATCAAAGGCCAAGTTGGATGAGATCCTCCCAACTATTGAAGAGGAGCCAAAGGAGACTAGAGGGCGCAAGAAAAAGGCCCAGTCAGAGGAAGCCACCACAATCAAGAAAAAGCCCAAAAGCCTTCCATATCATGAATACCTGGTAGTAGATTTTGAGCAGGCTCAGGCCAATGCTTTTATTAGAGTCTTCAAGAGCTCTCCTCAGGGATGCTACTTCCACTTTTGCCAGGCACTCTGCTGCCGCCTTCAAAAGTGCTCTGCACTTCATGAGCTGATCTACACTGAAGGAACAAAGGAAGCAAAGGACGTGTTCAACTGCTTTGCTGCCCTTGCCCTTGTGCGGAAGGAGGAGACAAATGCCTTCTATGACGCCCTGCTCCACCATCTCTACATTATTGCCAACCAGGCAGCCTTTGCTCCATTCATAGAGTATTTGAAACTCAATGGGTTAGAGTATTTTAAGGAGCACACCACATTAGAAAGGGTGGTGACTCAATCCAGTGGAACTGCTTTAAGAAGGTAAAGGATGGCCTAATCAAGACCACCTCTTTTCTTGAAGGGTGGCATAGTCAATTTGCCACAAGGGTCTGGGTTCAGAAGCCCAAGTTCAACAAAATCATGGTGCATCTCAAGACTCAACAAGCCATCTCTGCCCGCCTCTTTAAAACAGGCATGAAGACCAAGGATGATCCCCCCAAGCAAACCAAACCAAACCGGTGAAAAAGTATACAGAGATTAGAAAGGTGGTTCTTGCCTACTATCCCAAGGATAGCAAGCTTGAGCATCTCCAAACTATCTCAGTTGCTCTTTCAACCAATGTATGATCCTTCCTCAATAAAAGTCTTCTTTATCTTCTCTCTTCTTTCCTTTAATTTTATCATTATTTTAGTTTTATTTTGTATTTGGTACAATTGTATGCTTATTTTAAAGTATAGTTTATAGTTAAAATAGATGAAAATGTTTGTTTTTGGGTATATTTTAACTTTTGGGCTTTACGCAACCATGTTGCTACTAATTGACCCCATTTTTTTATTGCAGATTTAAAATTCTGAGGCTTTTTTAAGCCTAGAAATGTTTTTAAAATTTTTGTTTTTGGGAATTTTTTGGGTAGTTTTTGGAGTTCAAAAAATCTAAAATTTTAGAACTGTTTTTTCTTAGTCAAAATGCCATAAATCAAAATGGCGTTTTTACTAGTAAATTGAGATAGCAGAAATTTGAGATGGCGTATTTCAAGATGGCGTTTTTTGAGATGCTGTTTTCAAAATGGCGTGTCCTACCGCAAAGGGCATTACATATAACAGTAGAATAAAACTTTGTAGATTATTACACTTATTGAAGCTGAAGTACAATCTAGCTAGCAGCTGCAATCTATCCAGGGGTAACTAATAATTTGTTACCATTCTTCCAGGTGTCTGTATCTATATATACTGCAACAACCTTTGCTCTTGTACTTTCAGATATTTCCCAGTGGCTACCTTCACAATAGATCTGTTCTTGCTGGCTACACTTATCCTAATTGGCTGTTCTTGACACATGTATTACTACTGGTCTTCTCAAGGTGTAAATGGCACTTTAGCTACAGCCTACACTCTTCTTGAGTTATCCTACTGATAATTATAAATTTACTGCACCTTTACGCACATCTAATGACACTAGGAAACTACACTGTATTTAGTTGATGCTTATAAATAGACCCAGCTCTATCTTCTTACTTCAGAAGTTAGAATGCTGGTATTAATGTTTTTACTTTTCTGGATCTCAAAAGTAATCCTATTCCAAATGGAGAGCCTTATGCTTGTTAATACTACAGGTCTATTTGGGGATTATATACCATATAATAGCTCACTTGATCTGATATCAAACCAATAATTATCCGCTGTGTAATGTTGTTGCAAAACCAGTATTATATGGTCTTTTGTACCTCCATTAGTTCAATATGTGCATATGCACCTCTTAGGCTGGAGTGGGGCTGAGGTGATTTAATATTTATTAGAATATAGTGTGTGTAATACAATAGATCATCTACCTATTAAACTGCATGTAACCAATGATAATTACTGTACATTGACAATTATACACCATATAATAGGTCTATCAATTATAATAAACTAGTAGTTAAATGGCATATAATTGCTACACTTAATAGAATAATAATCAAGTGAAAATACAGTATGTAACTGGTAATATCTGTGTGCAATCTTTAGCCTGATAATTTGTGGTCAATCAGCTTAATCTCATAAGCCAGTTGCTCTATTCTTTCAAATACTTTTGCATACAGAATCTCTTTAAATTTGAGCTTCTTTTGAATGGTTTTGGTGACTTTTAAATCAAGTTTAAAGCAATTTTTGTTGTCATAACTGTTGTTTCCCTTGTCCTTGCTTCTGTGTTTGTGTTCTGGAGTAAGCTTATATCCAAAACTTAGCTATTATTAAATGTTTTGGTTCTAGTAGCTTCTTTGGAAGAGGTCAATTGATGCAAAAGGCCCCCAGACAGCTGTGGATTTAAAGGCAATTAAACCAGACTATAAATAAAATTTCTTTTCTTGATTACTTCTTGAGAATAGTTTCACCTGGCTTGAAATTGATTGAGCTTAGGGCTTTTTCTGTTCCTGAGCATAGTGATGATCTGTAATCTGTGGGAATTGTGTCAATATAAGCTGGATCCTGGTGTGTTGTGTTGAATCTTCTTTGTTGTGGTTGAAGTGATCCATTTGGCAGTGGAGAAATTTGTGAGCAATTGATCATATTAGAGTGTACTAGGGAGATATCTAGGATTTTTACCTTGTGTAAATGATAATTACAGGAGTTTATGATCAGGAGTGATTGAGAGTAGAAACTGAGTGGGGGTGCAAAGTCTCTTTCATCTATAACCTTCAAGATTTTCCTGGCTCTTCTATCTGTGCCAATAAGAGTCCCTCTCACAAGAGCAATTTTTTAATTTCTGCTGGTAGGGTTGGAGATATCCTAATTAAATATGATTTCTGCTGGGTTTTAAAAAGGGACTGAAGAAGGATTCAACTTATTTGAAAAATCTCATAATGGACTGATTATTTGATTTTAAAATGACCTGGTAGCATTTATTACTAAAGGTACATCTTCTATGGACAACCACTTATATATAGGCTTTAGCCCATTGATAATTTGGGTGAGCAACATCACATTTCTTTCAGTGATGGCTTCAAGAGTATTAATTAGAGCTTGTTTCCAGGTAGTGGGCAGAGTCAACTAGGCGCCCTGAAGCTGTAAAAACTCATATAGGTCCTGAAACTTGGAAGATATGGAGTCAGGCTTCTATGAAATTTAACCAGATATCAATATTGGTGTTTTTTACACTTCTAGTGAAGGTGTCCAACTTTAAGTTTAGTATATGTTGGGAGAGATCCAAATGAGAGGATGAGATACTGACATATTGTTGACCTAGGAAGAGCCAGCTGTAGACACTGAGTAAATTAATATTGGTAAATAATGTAGCCTTCTGAGAAATCCATTTGGAAATATGCATGAAGGGTTCTTTGAGAGGGGTAGCCATGTGGCCCTTGCTTTGTTCTTTCTTGGGGAAATTTTCTTAAAGGTAAGCTGTTAATAAAATCTGGAATGGTCTAGGTTGCTCTCAGGGAATGCCTTGATTGAGGAAAAGAGTCTGGATTGAAAGGCCCAGTAGATAACAGGTGCAATTCTCATCACATAACTGGCAGCAGTAGCCAAGGGACACCAAGCTCCTATATGAGAGAATCTCTTGTCCAGTGAGCCCCAGAATGATTACATAGAAAAACTCAAGCCTTTTTTAGTCATAATGTGATTGACAAGAACAAGGGAAAGCTCTTCATTGGTGATGCTAATTTGCTTGCTTGGCAGGGTAAGATGGCAGGTTCAGCCATAGATTCAGTATAAAAAGGGGCACATAGACAGGATCTATCTCTTGATACAGGCTTATGGATAGAGAAACTGATACAAAAAATTGGTTTTACTGTTGCAGCAATTGTCACAGCCCATACTGGTTTCTGGCTGTTCACTTATTGGAGAAAAAGGTCAGACCTGAAAGGCCATGTAAACAATATGTGCAATTTATATCAGATAATTTACAGCAGTGGCTCAAGGATGCTAAGTCCAAGTGTGGTGTACAGTATGATTGGCTAACCCCAGCACTGTGATGTAGACAAAACCCAGTTTTCTGAAGTTGTGGGTGGAAAGGGTATCTTATGTGAGGGAAACTGTTGAAATCTTCTTCATGGGTTGTAGATGTGGCCTCCTGAGGTGTCAGAGAAGTAGAATAAGGAAGGGGGATCCAGGTGATGAGGGTGGAAGAATTTCTTATCAGGAATGTGGGCAAGAGCAGCCAGCAGAGGTGATGAGAGTTCTGGCGGTAGCTGATGAAGCAAGGAATATTGCTGGGGGGATTTTCTCAGTGATGCAAATAGAAGATATAAATTGGTACAAAAATAGCAAATTCCTTCAAACAATAAATGCATCTATTGCATATGATTTTATTAAGAAGATTCAGCAATAAGGAGGATTTCCCTTCCACATCTTTATACTTAATGGGAGGATATCTAATTCTTATGCCACCAGTAGGTTGATGGCATTTTTTGGTGTCATTATTTTTTGTTTTTAGAATCCTGCCTATTTGTGTGCATAGGAGGCAGCATATTAGGTGTAGCTGTACTGTGGTGTTTGGCCCTTGTTTAGTGTGATACCACACCAGTTATCAAATCCTGTGACCAAACAATCAGGTGTTTATGCAGGTGTAAAATTGCTTTCCTGATCAACCATTTCTCAATGGTTTTGATATAAAAAATTTCTCCTAAGACTAGTTTTCAGGTTTTACAGAATGTGGAACTACAAATTACTGGCCATTCAAGGATGTTGATAGTCAGGTTTGCGCCCGGGTTATCAATATTAAAAGGTTTTCATACATGTTGAGATGACATGGCTATGTGTGTCATAAGGATGACAGAGACATCTTGGGCCCTGATAGCAATGCTATGCTCAGTTTCCCAGCACTAGTGTTGAAGCTTCAAGTACTCTCTATTAGAAAGCACTAACAGTATAAGGTTTGTAGTAATTTAATAAAATCCTTCAAAGGTAATATGCTCAATTTGTATTAAAAAACAGTTGTCTATTTAGAGATGATGAGAAGTTTTAAGATACTAATTGTTGGTGGGAACACTGTTTGATGCGGGCAGAGCAACCATCAGGCCAGAGGGTAGTGCCCATCATAGGATGGAAGCCAACTTGATAACATAGGATAAGAAGTGACCAAGGGCTGGAATTTGGCACCACATAATCCATCAAGACTGTAAGAGTAATATAGAGTACTCCAAACATCTGGGTGGAAGTGGTGTTAGCAGTGGTAGCAATTTCTTGCAGGTGGTTGGGCTGTGGGGTTAGAGGATGGGTCATTGTTACAAGGTAGGCAAGTAGGTAATTGAACTTATTGCAGAATAGTCTGGGCAAAACTGTTTACTGCTTTTCTTCATGGATGATTATTTCTGTGACTCTAGTTCTTGCCAAGGGGTCAGAAAGAAGGATGTTTTCCAGAGTAAACTTGGAATATACTGGGTTTGGAGGATACTCGATGAAATATACTGGTCCAAAGGATGCTCCAGGTGAACAGAATAACATGGGCAAGGGGTCCGCAGGGTTGTTGGTAGGAGTGGTGGGGGCCTGTGAGCCTGTGGGGATGGAGTGAAGATGATAGAATACTAAAAATATACAGGATATAATTTGTGTGAACCAAAAGTTCATTTAAACTTTATTATCAGACTGACAGTACTGCCATTCTCAACATAGCAGGAATTTTATACTATTAAAATTTGCGTCTCTAAAATTTGCAGGCTTTAGGTCCACAGTTATTCTTCCAACAGGACTTTGGCATTTGGGGAGGCTTCACAGGCAGCTAATTCTGGGTTGGATGGTGTTGGGAAATAGAAGTGATGATGCTTTATTTCTCTGCCTCTATTCCCTGCATCACACAGCCCGACCAAATACACCATGGATTTGGCGCTGGGGACTGATATTGACTGAAGTTTATTGGAGGGTTTTATTTTAGGTTTAATTTTAACTTCCTTTAGGCAAGAAGCTACTTCTGAATAGTTCCAGCCTTCTGTGGAGTGCATTTGACTGTGGCCAATTCTTCATTAGGGAAAGCTTCTTGACTTTGTGGATGGGTTATTGAACAGCCTTCAGATTCAAGCCCAAAAAATGCAAGTGGTTGGTCCCTTGGCCCTCTTGGCTAGTGGGCTGTATTTCTTGGGGACCAGGGTTTGATTCTTGAATTTGAATCATGCTCAATATTAAAATCAAAATGTCATTAATGACAAGAAAGAAATCACCTACTTTCTAAGCTATATACTGATAGAAAATTGGCTTCTCACTTGGTGATTGATCCTTATTGGCCAGCTGGTCATCTGCTTCACTCTTCTCAGCACTGAAACAATATGATTGGTTGTTTGAAGTGATCAATCCGTAAATTTCAGGATCTAAATAGTGGCCCAAGCTTTGGGATCCATCTGATGACTTTTGGCCCCCTAATATCTTAACTTCTGGTGGTTTGGGCCAGTTAGAATATTTTAAAATAGGGTTTGCTATGGTTTTTGTCATTTCTTTATTCAATTTTTCCCAAGGCATTGGTTCTAGTTTGGGAGGAAAAGTGGTGGCAATTACTGAACCCTTATTTGATGGCCCAGTCAGGCAATTTTGTGAGCATGCAATTAAAAATTTACACTTCTTTAATTTGATATACATCATTACTTTTTCAGGATCATTATGGACCCTGGAAAATCCTAACAATGTTATCACTGTTACAACTAAACCAGTTATAGATCAATACTTGGTTTGATGAAGACAAAAGTCAAGGGAAAAAAAGAAAATGAATTAGGAATAATGCAGCCTTTATTTAAAAGGTGAGAGTCCTCATACTATGAGAATGGGACATTGGGTCAATAAAAGGGTTGGTACTAAAGAAAGTAATCTGGATAAGGTTTTTGTGAGAGAGGGGGACTAAACTAACTAAGTTTGGCTCCCACCCCAGTGAAATGAACCACCAGGATGCCACCCAGTGGAGTACTGGGATGGCTGCTCAAAGAGGGGACCAAAGAGAGGACACAGGGACAGCTGAGGAAAGTATGCATTCAATCACATCAACACCAACCCAGTGAGCAACCAGGGTGTACAAGTGAGAGCAGGAGATAACTTCACAGGTGCTTGGAGGGGTGCCAGGTTGTCTCCAATTAAGCTAAGGATGGTAGACGCCAGAGCCTCCTCAAATTTGGGAGCCAACACAGTGTAGTCTGCAGCAGGAAAGTTCAAGTCGTCACAAGTTAGGCTCTTGACAATTGTCTCACTTGAAGTGAGAATTTCACCAGGGAGGCGCAAGAGACTATAGGGATTGTCTCCCACAAGGCGTGCAGAAGTGGAGAATTGCAACCACAGATCAGGGGCAGTTATCCAGAGAAGAATTACAAAAGGGGCCACAGTAAACACCACAAATATTAAAGTGGGGAAGATCATAGCAGCAATCAGCAGAAAATTCTAACTTTTTTGGTATAATTTTAGGTCCAGAAATTATTAAAATTTAGTGCTGTATAGGCAGCTGTATGAAGAGACCAGCAGGGAGCAGCAGGAGGCATCTGGAAAGCTTGACAATGGCCTTGGATGGCTTGGGCGGGCGTAAAAGCAAAAGTGGGTTCAAAATCAATAAAATTAAAGAAAAACTTGAAATAACAATAGGATTTATAAGAGCTATCAAGTTGAATTTTTGGTTTTGAACTGTGAATTCAAAAGCGTAAGTAGAAAACAAAACACTATGTATTAACTCTATACTTAGGGATTTCAAAAAGACCACCAGGTTCTGAAAGGACAGTATAAAGGTAAGGTTCAAAAAGACAACAGCTAAAACTTTGCTTTAAATTAAAAGAGGACTCCAAAGTAGAGTCAGAAACTTTAAAATGGCAGGGTATAAGCAACTGGATTTTCTGTGTTTTAATAATTTGGAAAATTGACAAGCAGGAGACACAAAGTCCCTTGGCATTGTAAAAAGGGGGTGAGTTGCCAGGGAGTGAACACATGACCCCCAAGGCTGAATTTGATTGGGCAGGAGAGAAATTTTGCTAGCCAGGGCCAAGGGTGCTGGAGGGTTCCAGTGTAATTTCTGCAGCTCCACCTGATTGGCTGGAAGGCACCCCAACCATTTCAGATTCCTTTGATTTTCTGGTTATTAATGTGGCGTCATTTGATTGGGTTTTTCTGATAGTTTTTAAGAGAGGACAACACCATGACAACAGACAGTCCAAATTGATCAGTGTTTTTTCCCAGGCCAGGCAACCAGATCTGGGGGATCTGCAGGGTAGGCCAGAAAAAATCTCTCATCAACAGTATGAGCTAAATCCCCTAGAGAATTAAGTGGCTTGGCTGTTATTTTTGGGCATTTTTTAGTGCAGCGAGAAAAAACAGTTTGATCCAAGGCCAAAGCTGGCAGTGAATTTACATTATCCTTTCCTCTTTCCTGAGTTTGCATGCCTCCCTGGGGGAGTGTAGCCACCAAGAAATTCTTATGCACCTTGGGGATCTTTAGTGCCAGGAGGGACTTAGGAGGGCTGAGTGCTGAGGGATTATCCTTGTGAAATTCCTGTATCAGGTCCCAACAATTGCCGCAATCAGACGAGCTTACCCAGCTGTTATTGTAGGAGGGGTAACCGTTCCATTTGATACAACACTGCAGGGAATTCCTAATCCAGAGGGACGCCACCACTGCCTCCACCTCATATTTAGGGGTGCCATCAACCACAATGGGCTCAGGGGTGTCAGGGAGGTGTCCTTCAAATGGGGAGAGACAACAAGCATTAAAGGTATTGTAGATGCGGTATGAGGGGGAAAGTTCCAACACATAAGCTCCATTGCCTTTGTTTTCCAACACTTTGAACAGGCCCAAGCGTTTCAGGGCAAATTTATGTGAGGGAACTTTCATGCAGATGTTGGAGGAGTCCAGCATGACAAGGGGGCCTACTGGGTAGTCTGGGGCTGGGCGGCAATTATTTTCTTCTGCTTTCTTGTAAGACTCTATGGATTTGGCTAATGTCTTTTGTACTTTGGCATGGGTGGCTTTTAGGTGGGCAGCCATGTCTGCTGCGGCTGGGACATGGAATTGCAGAGATGGACCAATAGAGAAAGCAGGTGAAAAGCCTAGAGTAGCCTGGAATGGGGATACTCCCGTGGAGGCATGCACAGTGTTGTTGTAGTCAAACTGGGCTAGTGGAAGAATGTCAGACCAGGAGTTCATAGAAGCATTAGTGTAGCAGCACAGGTGCTGCTCCATAGTCTGGTTGACCCTCTCTTTTTGCCCATCTGACTGGGGGTGAAAGGAGGTGGACCTGTATGGCTTAATGTTCAGAATCCCCAGCAGCAACTCCCAGAACATGGATGTAAACTGGGGACCACAGTCACTGATGATATCCTGAGGTAGGCCAAAGTTAGTGAAGATGTGTTTCAAAAACAGATTTGCCATCCCCACTGAGTCCAGTGTGATTAGACACGGGATGAAGACCAAGTATTTAGTGAATTAATCAACTACCACTATGATGGAGTCAACCCCTCCCAACAAAGGGAGAGCCACCACAAAGTCAACTGAGATGGACGACCATGGGCCTTGAGACTTCTGTAGGGGGTAGAAAAGGCCATTGTTCCCTGAACAATCTGGTTTAGAGCGGGCACAAGTAACACACTTCTTAATCCAGGGGCCTACTGCTTTAGTTATCCCAACCCAGCTGTAAGTACACCTGATTAGTTCAAGCAGCTTCTTTGTGCTGGGATGTCCAAACAGGGGAGGATCATGATGTTCTGTCATGACATGTTGTCACGGCCCATACCAGAGTCCGGCTGGACTCCCACAGGGGAGGCAGGCCGGGCCTGGAAGACCATGTACACAATAGGCGCTATGTGAACCAGGTAGTTTAGAGCAATGTCTAGGGGGTGCCAACTCCCAGTATGGGGCACAACTTGGTTGGCCAGCCCCAATACTGTGATATAGACAAACCCCAGCTTGCTGAAATCCTGGGTGGGAGGCGCGTCGGGGAAAGGAGGGGCAGTTGGAATATCCTTCATTGCTGGTGGCAGATCCAGGTGATGGGGATGGAAATACTCCAGGTCAAGGGTGCAGGGCAGTTTGGCAAGGACAACAGGAGTATGGCCGGGAGGATATGGGTATGCAAGTTTGTATTGAGTAGTGGATTCACAAATGGATGCAAAGAGAATAATTAAATTTGAGCAAAAATAGACAATTCCTGTAATAAAATAGTAATTTCTAGGCATAAACTCGCTTTATTAAGATGTCAACAGTGAGGAGGGCTTCTCCCCCTCACTACTTATACTTACTGAAGATTATGCGGCCTTTTGTGCCACCAGAGAACTGATGGCATCATTTAGAGTTGAATTTACAATTTTACACAGAATTTGTGTGCTTGGCCAAGAGGGTGAGATCTCATTGGCTGCTATAACATGAACCTTTTGAAATTTGCAGCATGGCAAGTTGCTACAATTATTTTTAGCTCCTACAATGAATCAATTTTCTGATTGCGCAATCAAACAATCACGCTCCCAATGTGCCATTTCCCGATAGGTAGGTGGCCCAAATTTGATAACAGGCTCAATGCCAGGGATTTGAGGCTTGTGTGCCTCTCAAATTCCGGGACATTAACTAGTCAAAAAGGGGGTATTTTGCCCTGGAAAGTGCTTTGTGGGGGTTTCCACGCTGTATGTTTAATCAACTCTAAGGAGGACAGCTGACTGTCCAGGGCAATCTGGGCCCTGACATCATCCCCTACCATAGTCAAGCTTGCAGAGCACGGCTCTTTACTCTGAGATTTATATTCCTTTAGTAGGATGGCAGCATTCTCCAGGTTGGATTCAGGTTCCCAAGTATTCTCTTCATGGAGGTATCCTTTCCATTTGACCAGGAAGTGAGGTTTTTGGTATCAGAGTTTGTGTTCCAGGATGGCTTCAACCTCATGTTCTGTGAAGCTTCCTATTTTGATGGGTGGGGGAGCTGTTCTCACTATCTGGTGCAGGAGAGAAGGTCCTTTCTTTTTTGATAACAGGGAGCGGTGGAATATGTTGTGAATCTTCCACCTGGGGGCAGTTCTAGTTGATATGCTATGGTACCAATGCATTGTAAGACTTTGTAAGAACCTGTTTGTTGGGGGCTCAAGCTAGCGTAAGGGGCAGTAGTATTGATGTTCTTAGCGCTGAGATACACAGGGTCTCCTACTTCAATTGGGGGGCCAGGACTTTGTTTCTTGTTGGTAAAATCCTTGTATACTTGTACTGCTCTTCTCAGGTTCTTGGCACATCCTTCTTGGCACGTGTGGATGTTGCTAACCCAGTCTTGTCCTTTGGGGTTGTCAGCTTCCTATGTGGGAGGGGCATCCCATGTGGGGTTGAATCCGTAGTTGGCTTTGAAGGGTGACATACCAGTGGAGCTGTGGTCTTGGTTGTTGTGCGCAAACTGAGCCATTGATAAGTGGGTTACCCAATTGTTCTGTTCTGAGTTAACATAGCATTGTAAGTACTGTTCAAGGACCTGGTTCACTCTCTTGGTCTGTCTGTTGCTCTGGGGATGGTATGCAGTAGACAACAATCTTTTTATTCCCAAGTCCTTTAGGATTTTGGTCCAAAACTTAGAGGTGAATTGTGGGCCTCTGTCTGAGACCACTTCTTGTGGAAGTCCATGGTTCATGAATACTTGGTTACGGAATAGAATGGCGGTTTCCTTTGCGGTGACTTTGGTTGTTGTTGGAATGAAGTGAGCCATCTTGATGAAGCAATTGACAATTACAAGGATGGCGTTGAATCCTTTTGAATTGGGTAGCTCTACAATTTAGTCCATGGAAACTGACTTCCAAGGGCCTTCTGCAATCTGAAGGGGTTGTAGTAATCCTTCTGGCTTTCCTTGCTTAGGTTTGGTACGTCCACATGTCTTGCAACCACTGAGGTATCCTTCAATCTCTGGCTTCATCCTGGGCCACATGTAGGTTCTCTGAATCTCTTTGAGAGTCTTTGTACGTCCAGGGTGTCCTGACATGGGGGAGTCGCGGTATTCCTTCAGTATCTCTAAGCGCATTGGGCCTTCTGGTACATAGGTGCGTCCATGTAGCTGCAGGGTGTTTCCATGTAGGGAGTAACCATTTTGGTAGTATTGACTGTTGATATCTTTCTTTAAGTCGTCCATGATGGAGATGCAGTGCTGGTCTACGGTCTGAGCTAGTTGGATTTCTTCTCTTCTACTGGCTAGCCCCAGAAATAGGAGCATTGGCTCAATCATGTTTGGGGACAGCAAGGATTTAGTGTTGAATTCTTCAATCTCTTTGGCACTAGGAAAAAGGTCAACTCTTTGGCTTAAGGCATCTGGTACAATGTTGATCTTGCCAGGCTTGTAGCTGATTGATAAGTTGTAATCTGCTAGGAATAAGGCCCATCTAGCTTGTTGCTGATTCAGTTATTTTGGTTTGAAGAAGTATGTTGGGTTCTTGTGATCAGTCATGATTCTCACAGGGTGGTTGGCATCACACAAGTATACTCTCCTATGTTTCAAGGACTGGATGATAGCAAGTATCTCTTTATTGTAGATGGGGTAGTTCAACTCAGGTGGAGTGAACTTCCTTGGGTAGTAAGCTATAGGGTGCAGCTTACTATCATGCCCCTCCTGAAGCAACACCAATCCAATGCAAAGTCAGAGGCGTCTGTTTCCATAATGAAGGGCTTATTGTAAACCGGCATTGCCAAGACAGGGGCAGAAACAAAGGCGTTCTTTAGCAACTCAAAGGCTGACTTGGCGGTATCATCCCACACAAAAGGGTGTTTCTTGGAGGTGAGGCGGGTTAAGGGCAAGCAGATTGAAGAAAAAATTTGGACAAATTCCTGGCAGAAGTTTGCTAGGCCCAGGAAACTTCTGATCTCCTTGTGGTTCTTAGGTTCAGGCCATGATGTCACGGCCTCTATTTTATCAGGCGTCATTGCAAAACCTCCTTTCAGTACATTGTACCCCAGGAACTCTACTTCTTCTTGGAAAACCCACATTTCTGGAGCTTAACAAAGAGTCTGTGTTCCTTGAAGCGTTGTAGGAAAGCTTGAAGGTGTTCAACATGTTCCTCAGGTGTGTGACTGTAAATGAGGATGTCATCTAAGTAGGCTATGCAACACAGGTCCTTGAGTCCTCCCAAGACCACGTCTACCATAGTTTAAAAGGTACTGGGCGCGTTGCATAGCCCAAAAGGCATAACCAAGTATTCAAAAAGACCTTGCCTAGTCTTGAAGGCAGTTTCCATTTGTCGCCAGGCCTGATCTGGATCTGGTTAAAGGCATCCCTCAAATCAACCTTTGAGAAAACGTTGGCTCCTGAAAGCTGGTCTGAGAGGTCTTCAGCATTGGGTACGGGGTATCTGTTCTTCACTGTAATGCTGTTTAGGTCCTGGTAATTGACACAAGGATGTAAGTTGCCACCCTTCTTTTTAACAAACAATAGAGGGGATAAACAAGGAGATTTGGAGACGCTTATATATCCCTTCTTCAATATCTTGTCCAAGTACTCTCTTAAGGCGGCTTGTTCCTTCATGTTACAACTATAGACAGGTCCATGCTTAAGTTGGGTTCCAGGGAGGAGGTCAATGGCGTGGTAAAACTGGCTATGTTTTGGCAAGGCAGTGGCTTCTTCTTTGGAGAAGACAGACTCCCAAGGCTTTAAAAATTTTGGGATCTTGGCCTTACAGGGTTCCATGGTGATGTTGTTTAACTCAGGGGTCTGCTGGGGGTTCAGGCAGGGGACCTCTAAGGTTTGGCTCTCATGAGTGATAGTCACTTGATGGTTTTTATAGTCCAAGTTCAATTGGTAGTCAACCCACCATTTGAAACCTATCACTACAGGTTTGAGAAGCTTCTCCATGACGTGGAATCTGGTGGGAAGCAATATCTTGTTTAACTTCAGGGAGGCAAACTCTTCACATTTGTGGGACAGGTCTGTTGTCTTGTTACCCAAGGTTACCAGTCAGGAATTTCCCTGGACTGGTACACCAAGTTTCTCAGCTAGGCTACGTTCCATGTAGTTGAGGGTTGCCCCACTGTCTAGGAGAGCTACAGTGTTCACCTCATGGTCATTATAACATAAGGTAGTGTCAATGATAGGATAAGATTGTGAAGCGTTATTTATTTCTGAGATGGTTGCTCCTTGGGTTCCATTGGAGCAACTAGTGCAGTCCTTGGATAAATGATCACTCTGGTGGCAATAGAAGCATAGTCCACTTCTGACGTGGCGTTGGTACTCTTCAGGGGTCATGTTCAAGCGGGGCCTACTTGTACCAGGGGTTTGATTGTTCCAGGGTTGGCCAGCATGGTACCCTTGTGGTTGGCTGAAGTCCATGCCTCTGGCAATAGCCAGGAGCTTGTCTCTGGGAAGGTCACATCAGTGGTGTCTCATTAGGCTGGCATGGTGTGGGTTCAGACCATTTCTGAAATGCAAGCCTGGTATGTTGTCAGGAATCTTGGCTGCATCCGCCAGGCATAGGAATTGTTGTATATAGGTCTCCAGGTTGTCTCTTCCCTGGGTCAGGCGGATGAGCCCCATGTAGGCTTGGGTCTTGGCCCCAGCAGGGGTAGTTGCAGAATTCATTCTCTCCAGGAATTGATTGTAGGAAAGTATGAGGTCTGGGTCTTCCTCAAGGCAGGTCAAGAAGGTTTCTCTGGTATCATCCTTCAGTTGGGCGGCCACCATCATAACCTTCTGGGTGTTGTCTCTGAAGCTCTTGGGGTGGGCGCAGAACAAGGCGTTTATCATGACCATCCCTTTCCTGAAACCAGCCAAGTCCAATTTTGGCAGGTCAGAAAAGGTTGTGGAGGCAGCAGTATTCTGGTTTGAGGTGGAGATGGTCACAGTCTGGACCTGGGATGGCTTGGCGACAATTTCTTCTTGGCATTTGTTTGTTTCTTGTTTCTTGGTCAAATAATATCTTAGGTAGTAAGCTGAGGTCATAAATAAAAGCATACAAGATGCCCCTATAATCAAAGAAGAATAGGGGCCCAGGGTTACTAGTTTAGATATGGTTGACATACTGTCACGGCCCATACCAGAGTCTGGCTGGACTCCCACAGGGGAGGCAGGCCGGGCCTGGAAGGCCATGTACACAATAGGCGCTATTCAAACCAGGTAGTTTAGAGCAGTGGCTAGGGGGCGCCAACTCCCAGTATGGGGCACGACTTGGTTGGCCAGCCCTAATACTGTGATATAGACAAACCCCAGCTTGCTGAAATCCTGGGTGGGAGGCGCGTCAGGGAAAGGAGGGGCAGTTGGAATATCCTTCATTGCTGGTGGCAGATCCAGGTGATGGGGATGGAAATACTCCAGGTCAAGGGTGCGGGGCAGTTTGGCAAGGACAACAGGAGTATGGCCGGGAGGATATGGGTATGCAAGTTTGTATTGAGTAGTGGATTCACAAATGGATGCAAAGAGAATAATTAAATTTGAGCAAAAATAGACAATTCCTGTAATAAAATAGTAATTTCTAGGCATAAACTCGTTTTATTAAGATGTCAACAGTGAGGAGGGCTTCTCCCCCTCACTACTTATACTTACTGAAGATTATGCAGCCTTTTGTGCCACCAGAGAACTGATGGCATCATTTGGAGTTGGATTTACAATTTTACTTGGAATTTGTGTGCTTGGCCAAGAGGGTGAGATCTCATTGGCTGCTATAACATGAACCTTTTGAAATTTGCAGCATGGCAAGTTGCTACAATTATTTTTAGCTCCTACAATGAATCAATTTTCTGATTGCGCAATCAAACAATCACGCTCCCAATGTGCCATTTCCCGATAGGTAGGTGGCCCAAATTTGATAACAGGCTCAATGCCAGGGATTTGAGGCTTGTGTGCCTCTCAAATTCCGGGACATTAACTAGTCAAAAGGGGGGTATTTTGCCCTGGAAAGTGCTTTGTGGGGGTTTCCACGCTGTATGTTTAATCAACTCTAAGGAGGTCAGCTGACTATCCAGGATAATCTGGGCCCTGACACACGTAGCCGCAACTCCTTTGGAACCCATACTTTGTTGCTTTGGTAAATTATCCTATCCTTAAGATTATAGGGACCATTAGATGCAGAGACAGGGTACAGCTTTGCGAAGATGGCTTGGCCATCTGGAGAAGAGTGCTGGGCCACCAAAACGTTGTATAGGAGCGTGCCAGGGAGAGCAAGTGGTGGGGCCGCCTCAGATGAGAGGGGGGGATCAATGACCAGGATTTGGGGGAGGGCCACTGAAACTGTTTCTGGGGTTTTCAAAAGGGGGGAACCAGGCTCCTTGAGGATTGAGGACTCTGGGATGATAGTGACCTGGGGGTCCTTGTTGCCTCTCACTGGGTACATTGCAGGATTACAACTCAGTAGATCAGGAAGGATGTTGAGTTCCCCCTTCACAAACTCGTACTTGAAATTGTAACCCGAGAGTGTCTGCATGACACATGCCTGGCAAGGGAGTAAATTCTGGGGATTGCAGAAGTAACAGAGAGCTTTATGGTCTGTACACACCACAAACTTGTGGTGGGCGCCCTGCAAATGGTGCCTCCAATGAGTGATGGCATCCACCACAGCGTGTAGATCCTTGTCAAACACTACCAAGTAACACTTGTTGGGAGCAAACTTGCTGGAGAAGTAAGCAACTGGGAGCTCCTGACCATTGTGCTCTTGAAGAAGGACCACCCTGGCAGCCACGCTAGAGGCGTTGCAAGCTACAATAAACTGTTTGCTTGTGTTGGCATGGCGTAGCACTGGGGTGGAGACAAAAACCTGCTTGATGGCCTCAAAGGCCTCCTGGCACACTGGAGTCCACACAAAGGAGGCGTTCTTGCCAGCCAGAGGGTGCAGAGAGGCAGCAAGCTTGGAGATGGCAAGGGAGAAATTTTTGAGAAAGATCACTGTACCCAGAAAGAAGCACAACTCCTTCTGATTCTGTGGGATAGACCACTCCCAAAGAGCCTTGGCCTTGTCAGGGGAGACCGTGTGACTGTCCTTCAGTACCAAGTTGCCAGAAAGATAACCTCTGACTTGAAGAACTCACACTTGCTGGGCTTGATGAACACACAAGCCTTGTGGATAGCCGCCACCACAGCCACCAGGTCCTTAGCGTGCTGCTCAGGAGTGGGAGAGTTGATCAGGATGTCATCAATGTACGCCACAGTACAGGAGAAGTGGAGATCTCTCAAGGCATTCTCAATGACTTGCTGGAAGATTGCAGGAGTATTCTTCAAGCCAAAAGGCATGACTTTAAATTGGAAGCAGCCGCACCAAGTTTTGATGGCTGTAAGACACTCTTCCCCCTCCATCACACGGACCTGGTTGAATTCATTAACCAGATCCAGTTTTGAAAAGACACAAGACTTGGCAATGAACTTGGAAATTGAGGCCTCCAGGGGGGAGGGGGTAGCAGTCTGAGACAGTAACATTGTTAAGGAGGATATAATCAACTGTGACTGTACTACAGTCACATTGGGCTGTGGTTTCACAAAGAGGTTGAATTGTGATGAATTTCATAGGTTGAAATTCAAAACAATAGGATTGGCCTTGGAGAGACTTTCCAGCGTAGCAATGATACCCAGGAATCAATTAGGCTGTACTAATTGAGGGCTGTAATGAATAATCTGAACAATTCAGATTATGAGACTAGGTGTCTCAAACTGTCTAATTAACCATGGAGGTTAATTGATACCCAGGAATCAATTAGGCTGTACTAATTGAGGGCTGTAATGGATAATCTGAATGATTCAGATTATGAGGCTAGGTGTCTCAAACGTGATTGATTAACTGGGAAGGTTAATTAATTGATACCCTGGAATATGATTGATAGGGATTTAATTATAGGGCCAAAATGGACTTGACTGTGTCAAGTAAAGACTAGGTGTCTTAAACTGATTAATTAACCGGGAAGGTTAATTAATATATGCTTGGAATATAATTAATGAGGATTTAATTATATTGTTTAATTGCCTTGACTGTGTCAAGAAGTTTGGTTAAGGTTAGCCAAAAGTAAACCCCCAAATAGTGGTTTAAAAGCGCTGTGTTGGCAAATTCATTGGGTTAAAAGCGCTGTTGCGCCGCCTAATGGATTTGCAAAGCACCACTATCAAATTTTTTCAGGCGCTGGGACGCCGCCTGGGAAAGTTCCTGGGCGCCGCAGTGGCACCTGGTTCAAGTTTCAAAGTGTTTTAATGGGTTTTTAAGGCAAAAAACCATTAAATGCAAAAATAGCTAAATGTAGACAATGGTGTCTATGCATTCAGGATTGATCAGCTGGTTCCAAGTTAGAACAAGGATAGCTTGGATCAGGAATACATATATTCCACAGGGTTTTGGCACCGGAAGTCTGGAATGCTTCAAGTCAAAGTGATACATTCCCACGGAAAGAATCAGGTGATTCTGGAATGTATTATGGCACATTCTTATAGGTTGAGAGTGTGAAGATCTTTTTGGTAAAGATCTGGATTAGATGACGCCGTTATGTCATAAACCATGTGATAGGAATCCAGGTGTGATTCCAGAACCGGAGGGGTTTTCAGCCGAATGTACCCCAATTGGTATATAATGGAAACATGATAATAATTAATAAAGAATGATGCTTATGTGTGACAATGGTTGCTTTCCCCTCAATCTTTTTATGCTTTGTGTTTTTGGCTTTTAACTGAAATAAGACTATCATGGAATGAAAGAGATGGTCTGCAGCTAAGACTATGGGAAGCAAAAAATGTGGAAGTGATCACCAGATGGCGACAAGTTTAACGCCAAGATTGCTTGCCTGGAATCCAAGCTCATTGAAGCTTACCTAAAGGATTCCCCGTCAACCTGTAAAAGAGTCAGACCGTGATAATGAAGAAGCAAGCATGAATTTCCTGGATCTATCACATCAACGCAAGGCCAAAGGGACTCATCTGATTTCTTAGCAAAGACCACCAGGGAGCTAACCAAAAAGGGCTTCTTGACAATCCACCCTTTAGCCAACATGTCATCCAACCATGTGCCCAACATCTTGTCCTCCAATTCACTGAGAGGGTACATGAGGGTGTCAATTTTCACGAGATCAACTGTGGGTTTGAAGGTCAGGCCGTGGCAAAAGTGTGGGGGAGGGCACAAGACAGGGTTGCGTCAAAGGTGTCCTTGAAGGGGGAAATGATGGCCGGCAGGGCAAAAGGGTTGGGAGGGGAGATTGGGGTTGCTGCAAGGGACAAGCACGTCTCAGGGGGGGTCCCACCCCAAGGGCAGGAGGGAGAAGGAGCCCAGGGATCTGTCCAGCAAGAAGTGAAGCTTGTTGATGAGGAAGTCAATCTGCACCAAGTGACGCCACCACCACCCCACACCCACAATTACAGGATACAGTAGGTCCTCAACAGCAGAGAATTTAATCACAAACACATGTGAGCTTGTACAATAACTAAGTGGGTTAGTGAGGGGATAGCTGAGAACTGGTACCTTGCTGGCAGCAATAAGACTCTGAGGAGGGAGCAAGGACAAACCCAAGGATTGGACCAGGGCCAGGTCCATAAAGTTACCTGAGGCACCTGTATCCACCAAATCCGTAGCCTTAGCCTGGCAGGATCTGGTAAAAAAGGTTGCAGAGAAAAGGAAAGACAAAAGATCTTATTTATTCTGCAGGGTCAGAATGGATGCAGCAGGGTTGCAGGAAGAAACCTCAGGGATGGCGGCAGAAGCCGCAAAGACAGGGAGGGATCCTGTGAAGGCGGGCCAGTTGGGGACCTGGCAGGGGCAACACATCACATTGATGGCTGGCGTCTTGGGAGGTTTGACTGCAGGGGGCTTAGCCTTGGAGGCTGGGAGATGGGCCAAGACACCAGACTCAGGCTGGCAGGCTGGCTTGATTACCAGCTTGCGGGCCAACACAAGAGCCTTCTTGAGGGAAGTGGGAGCTGGGTCCCAAACACTCTTGTCAGCTGAAGCAGCGTCCAAGGAGTTGCAAAACATGGCCACCGCCATCTTGGTGGGGAGGTCCAGGGAGGCAGCCTTCACCACAAAGCACTTGACATGGGAGGCAAGATACGGAGCAAGACCCTTGGAGAAGAGAGTCTCAAATATGGTGGAGGCCTTGGAACCTGGAGCAGCCACCACTGAGGAAACTAGCGTAAGGAGGGAAGAAGTATCCCCAAGCTCCTGGCTTTGGCGGAGGAGAGTACACACCCAAAGGAGGGCGTCTTTTTCAAGAGCATCCAAGAGGGCCACTGATCTCTGAGCGTTGGAGATGGGAGTGTCTACAGACACTGAGTCCACAGAAAGGCAAAGCTGCAGCTCCCCAAGGGCATCCAGAACCTTTTCACAGACAGCCACAGAAGGGGGGTGCAGGGTGACACCAGGGTGATATTCACCTCTGATGCAGCCAAAGAAGCTGTGGAGGGAGAAGCAGACTTCTTGGTGAGGCACAACTTGAAGGAAGATAGAAGTGACCATGTGGCCCACACCAAGAGAAATCCAGCAAGGAGTGATCCCAAGCTGGCGCAGATGAGGGCACAAAGTAAGCTCCACACCCAGTAGCAAAAGGCTTCAAAGGCAGAAGAAATGGGCTTGTCAATTATGTGAGAGAGGGGGCTAAACTAACTGAGTTTGGTACCCACCCTGGTAAAATGAACCACCAGGATGCCACCCAGTGGAGTACTGGGATGGCCACTCAAAGAGGGGACCAAAGAGAGGACGCGGGGGACAGCTGAGGAAAGTATGCATTCAATCCCATCAACACTAACCCAGTGAGCAACCAGGGTGTACAAGTGAGAGCAGGAGATAACTTCACAGGTGCTTGGAGGGGTGCCGGGTTGTCTCCATCCAAGCTAAGGATGGTAGACACCAGAGCCTCCTCAAATTTGGGAGCCAACACAGTGTAGTCTACAGCAGGAAAGTTCAAGTCGTCACAAGTTAGGCTCTTGACAATTGTCTCACTTGAAGTGAGAATTTCACCAGGGAGGCGCAAGAGACTATAGGGATTGTCTCCCACAAGGCGCGTGGAAGTGGAGAATTGCAACCACAGATCAGGGGCAGTTATCCAGAGAAGAATTACAAAAGGGGCCACAGTAAACACCACAAATCTTAAAATGGGGAAGATCATGGCAGCAATCAGCAGAAAATTCTAACTTTTTTTGTATAATTTTAGATCCAGAAATTATTAAAATTTAGTGCTGTATAGGCAGCTGTATGAAGAGACCAGCAGGGAGCAGCAGGAGGCGTCTGGAAAGCTTGACAATGGTCTTGGATGGCTTGGGTGGGCGTAAAAGCAAAAACGGGTTTGAAATCAATGAAATTAAAGGGAAACTTGAAATAACAATAGGATTTATAAGAGCTATCAAGTTTAATTTTTGGTTTTGAACTGTGAATTTGAAAGCGTAAGTAGAAAACAAAACACTATGTATTAACTCTATACTTAGGGATTTCAAAAAGGCCACCAGGTTCTGAAAGGGCAGTATAAAGGTAAGGTTCAAAAAGGCAACAGCTAACACTTTGCTTTAAATTAAAAGAGGACTCCAAAGTAGAGTCAGCAACTTTAAAATGGCAGGGTATAAGCAACTGGATTTTCTGTGTTTTAATAATTTGGAAAATTGACAAGCAGGAGACACAAAGTCCCCTGGCATTGTAAAAAGGGGGTGAGTTGCCAGGGAGTTAACACATGACCCCCAAGGCTGCATTTGATTGGGCAGGAGAGAAATTTTGCTAGCCAGGGCCAAGGGTGCTGGAGGGTTCCGGTGTAATTTTTGCAGCTCCATCTGATTGGCTGGAAGACACCCCAACCATTTCAGGTTCCTTTGATTTTATGGTTATTGATGTGGCGTCATTTAATTGAGTGTTTCTGATAGTTTTTAAGAGAGAACAACACCATGGCAACAGACAGTCCAAATTGATCAGTGTTTTTTCCCAGACCGGGATAACCAGAGCCAGGGGATCTGCAGAGTAGGCCAGAACAAATCTCTCATCAACAGTATGAGCTAAATCCCCTAGAGAATTAAGTGGATTGGCTGTTATTTTTGGGCCTTTTTGGTGTGGCAGGGAAAAACAGTTCAATCCAAGGCCAAAGGTGGCAGTGGATTTACAGTTTTATCATTTCTGAATAAGTTTATTATGATATATTTTTTGTAATTGAGTTTCCCTCTTTTAAGAAAATATGATATACTGTCATTTAAGAAAAATTGAAGGTAATATGATGTTAGATTTGTCGTGGGGAGGCTCACTGAGCCTGCTGTGTATTGTGAGATAAATTAGCAGCTGAGATGTCTATTTCAGCAGCAAAATTCAATTTTTCAAAAGATCCTAATCTTATCAAGCAACTTTGATGTGTTTTGAAATTGATATAAATGTTGTTTATTTGATTTATTGACTATTATCAATTGTATCCTGTTAATGTAGATCAACCAATAAAGCTTAATATTATTTTTATTGCATTAAAAACTTTGGTTTGCTCTTAGCCAACTTTTTTGTCAATCTCAGTAGCTCTAAAAATTAAAGTAGTATGGGGAATACATGTAATACGTAAAGCAATATTAATACAAGAGATAGTTCTCTTCTTGTCAGATCAAGGGGAAACAAGGGCACTTGGGCATGTTCCCCTCTCTCTTTTCTCTATACTTCAATCCCAAGGAGTTTAAGTTCAGAAAAGTTAGGTTAAAAGCCATATCAAGTGGCAGTGTTAACATTGTTAAACGCTGAACTGTTCTTTTTCTTAGGGTGGGAGCAATTATTGTTATTTTTATACTTTTTGCTCTTGTTTTCATTATTATATCTGATTGAAGTTGTTTGGATTATTGGTGTTGCTGCTATTTCTGGTTTTACACTTGTTGTTGTTATTACTGTTGTTGTGGTTACTTGTATGTGCTGCATATTTTAGGTTACCATATTTTCAAGCTGTTTAGTCTTGAAAAAGAATGATGACATAGAGGGGTTGGCCTCAAGGCAGATAAGTGCAGCAATGACAGGCTTCATGTGATTAATTAAGAAAGTGTGAGTCTTCACATTGTTGGACTGGCTGGGTTTGAGATCTTGCATCTGATCTCTCCAAATTCATTAGTGTATGAAGGAATGAATGTTTTTTGAAGGAGGTTGCTGAGTTGTATTATAAAATCATGAAGAGATTTTGTGATGCAAAAGCTTTTAGTGATGTCTGCTTGAAAACTGTCCTAGCTTTAAGCTGAATGTTAGTTTGAGAGCTCACCCAAGCAGAGAACTGGTTAGCAGCAGCCTCAAAGAGGCCCTTGCTGGCTTTCTGGACCCGTTGTTTGTGGGAGATGCAGCTAGTGTAAAGTTTGGCTGCTGTGTGGTCAAGCCAGCTGTGAAAATTCTCTGTTTTTATCAAAGAATTTTTCAAAGACAATATACTTAGTGGAAGCAAGTTCATCTGCAGGGGATGTGCCAGTAGGGTTTAGGGTACAGCTATACTAAATGATCTTGATACATGTATTGGGTATGCTATATCCTTCAAACATGGTGCACTCTGTGAGATGTCCTCATCAATGCTATAAGGATGTGAAGTATATTTTCAGGTGTCAACAGGCATGGCTTGGTTAAGGACTTGTGTGATGATGAGCAGTTCAGTTGTATTTGGCATTTCTATTTAGGTGTAAAAAACATGATGTTACAAGTGAAAATGAGGGAGCCTATAGAGGAAAGCAAGAAAAAAATGAGATATTAGTATTTTTATTAAATGATAGATCCAGTCTTTAAGCTAAAGGTATTTTGGCTTGATTTTATTAATTCTCAAGGATCAAGTATGAGTGAGAGAGATAGTGTGGCTGATTGTCATGGGAATGGACGATCATCTTGTCAAAAGGAAAGGATGAGGATCAGCAAAAAAGAAGGTTGTAGGGTTTAAATCCACTCCCCCAACAATCATTTCCCTATTTTCTATAACACTGCTAAAGCAGCAAAGTTATAGCAATACTGTATTTAATAGCTGTAAAATAGGGTATGTATAAATGGAGGTACAGACTATTCATTAATATAAATAGATATTTCTGGCTCAATGTCTAGATTGTATAGAAATAGGGGTACAGAAGCAGCAATACTTATACTGTTGTGGGCAATGACAGAGCCCAAGGCTATAAAAAGCATATTTTGATTATGTAGGAGAATTCTGGCTAAGTTGAACAAATCATTCTTTCTCTCTTATTTAGTCCAGATTTGATCCATCCATCTTGGCAAATAGCAATAGTTTCTGCACATGCTTTAGCAGAAAGCTCAATATAATAGAGATGTATAAGCAATGTGAAGTGCTACAGGATTGAAGCTGGGTTAGTCATATTATTCCAATGATGTATCAAATCTGTACACATACACATTAGTGTAATCCGGGTTAGAAATCTGTAGCCACTAAAGCACAGATTCAGTTGTTAGTTCAACAGTAGATCTAATTCACAGTAGGAGAATATGGCTGGCAATAATATATTTATCGGTGATTATCATCTAGTTTGATGGGTGTATTGGTGAATTTATGATATCGTAAATAAGGTGGTGCCAGATTAGGATGCGTATGTTTGGTGATGACCTTTTGAATATCAATATTGCTTAATTTTAAGATATCCTCCATTTATTGAAAGACTTGTAGTTCTATAGAGCATGTTGGTTGAGTGGAGGGGTTCTCTGATCAATTCATCTGCCAGGCTTTGTTATACATCTGATGCTCTCTCCTTGGGGTTTCCTGCAGGCTTTTCAGAGCCCTGGTCGTTTAAGGAGGCAGATTCGGGATCGTTGAGGCATGATTTGAAGTCATCCCATTCGTGAGAATGGGATATATCTTCATACACAGGAGGACTTGGGTCCGGCTGTTCAGAAGTTGAGATGGGGTTGTCATTGATAGTTCCATAAGAAGTAGATCCAAGGCTACACGTACTTTCTGCTGGATCCTGAGCCTTTTTGGTACTCTCGGTGATGTAGGGTTCCACTTTGGGAGTGGCATCTTCTGCAGACATATCAGAGATCAAGGAATCATTATCAATGATATAGACCAACTCTTCCGTATTAACTTGGTCAGGGTTGCTTAGTAGGCCTTCGTCTTCGGCTGTGGATTTAGGACTTCCCTCTCCCCCTTCGTTGGAAACTGGGATATCAATTGGAATACCAGATTCTATTTCATCAAGACTATGTCCTTCATTGGGGTCATCCGCAAGTCGGATGGCGGCGGCAAGGTACTTATCTCTGAAAAGCTTTCTTTAGAAATGGTGATTGCAACAAAATGCTAAATGTAGCCTGATTTGAATAAATGAAAACTCTTAATTAAAGCTACAAACTAACTGTAGCTAGTGTAGATGGTTCTATTTAATTCTAAACATTAAATTATATCAAAAGCTTTTAAATTTCTACTTGCTAATAAAATCCAATGTGCATTACGAGTCGAATCTATTTAAACTACTGCTAGAATGAGGCTTAAATAGACATGGTCCAAAAACCTAATCTACTACCCATTGGCCAGGATTAAATTATGAGCACATACAGTCAAAAATAAAAACCAAGTAGTGTCGAACATTTTTAAGATAAGTCTGATACCCAAGCTTAAAAGGAGTAGGGGTAAGATCAGCAAATTTCAAGGGAATTACTTTAAAAACAAGAAACGAAGGATTTATCTAGATATTTTAATGGAAGTTTAAACGGGGAGCTTATATTTCTTTCCATAGACCACCCTAAACATGAGCATTAGATGATTGAAAAAGAGATGAAATAACCCCAGCAATGCCAAGTATTAAATATAAACCAACTAAAACTCATATACTTACTTGTTAACGTAGATGTAAAAAAAGTCGCCAAACAAAGCTGTCTGGACAATTCCTGCCATAATAGTGTAGGGGTGGTAGTAGCTATTTTCATAGTAACGGTATATCCAATTAAAAATATAAAGCCCCCGATAGGCTCCAAGCGCAAAAAGATAGTGGAAGGTAATCGAGTCAGCTTCACCCTTCCGAGTAAGCATGAACAGCTGGGGTAAAATAGCGACAGCTTCAAGGTAGATTGAGAAGGTATAAACAATCTACAAATATTAAGGAACTGAACTTAAAAATGTACAAAGCTTACATTCCAAACAGTGGACTTCTCATGGAAAAATGAGAGAAAGGAGAGCAGAAACCAAGACCAGGTACTCGGCGCGGAAAAGGTCATCATTGACTGAATAAGTCTTTTTGAATTTATAATACATTAAAAAGACCACATAGCCAGAAGCACAGATAAAAAATATCTTCATGACGGTGAGGTAGAAAGATACATAGTGCCAAAATAGGTCCAAGTACCGAGTGGAAAACACAATGAAGTATAGGATCTGGCTTTTTAGCGATATACCAGAAACGGAATCAGTTGAAGTGATCTTTAAAAGCAAAACGATGAAAGAAGCCAGATGCATAAGATCGGCAACGAGGCGGAAGATATTCATGGTTGGTATTGTTGACTTCCTTGAACTTTGATGAAAATGGAGGGATAGCAGAAGATATAGTATCAATCCAAAACTTTAGCTAGTGATAATATATACTTGGACGTTGAAATAATAGTAGGTTTGATGTGTCATTGCTGAGAACCAAATGATTTTATGCCACCTGTTTGTTCTTGGTGATGAGATGGGCATTGGCTAACGGTGCACTCTGACTGTTAAATTAAAAATCCAGCTCAATCAATCAAAACATTCCACCTAGGGATGCTTCGGCTCAGCCCCGGCCAGCTTTCGGCTCTGGGCAGCTACAATCAAAGCGGAAATACAACATATTTAAATATTTTTAAATAACTCTTTGTTATGAGTGACTCAGAGCTAGAAACTGGCCGCGGCTGCCCAGGGCTTGGCCGAAGCAGCCCTAATTCCACCAGACTGTGAACAAGCCTCAACAAAATCCAAACCAATTCTACTCACAACCCACCATCAAACCTCATTTAAATCTGTAAATCAATTTGCATAATGAGGCCAGAATTAAATCCAACCATGCACCTTAATAAGTTCCAAGCTAAAAGCTTGATCACCACACTCTTTCCAACTTATTTATTCAAGAATGTGCTTTGAAACGTGGCTCCCTACTTCTCGAATAAAGCGAACCAATTCTCATAAATTCATGTGAACCCTGCTGTGAACAACAAGTATCGAATATGCAACTAGCAGATTAGTCAGGTCGAGCCACCAATAACATCAATGCCAGCCAGGCAGAAACCAAAGCAAGAGCAGCCAAAGAGACTCAAAATCGAATCAAAATAAAGTTGCAGAAGAAAGGAATGATTTTATTTACAGGGAATAACCTATTCAAAGCTCATCGATAAGCCTGATCTCCTATCAGCTATTGGTGTCATGGTGAAGCAGAGTGAGAGCTCATCATAATCGATCAAATGGGGAATACACACCCAAGTAAGGATAGCATTCCCAATGAGGAGGAGACAGTGCATATTTACTCAGAGAGGATAACCTTTAAAGAGAGAATATAACAAAGTGCAACATATCACAATGCAGAGGTAGAAGAGAAATACTTTGATTTGATTCACACTCAATTTCACAGATTTCAGGGATCATTTCATCAGGGAGAGGAAGATTTTCAGAATTTTGAAGTAGAAAAATACAGAGTCTAAAAATCTTGATATTGCAAATCTTATGGGAAGGTATTGAAATAGATGAACCACAAGAAAAGATGTTTTATTGGAGTGAAAATATTAAGTACCAAGGTAGTTTGTTGGGAATTATTATTACTGTCATGAATGACATTTCAATTCTGATCTTGAAAACAAGTCAAAATCAGGAATTGGACCCTGGTCCTAAGAATATGTGACCCGCCAACCCAGGGGGCCAAGGGATCAGCCACCCACATTTTTTCTGGCTCAAATATAAAGCTTGTTTAATGACCCACCTGCAAAGCCCAGGAGATTTCCCAAATAGAATATGGACCTCAGTCAAATTTGCACCACCAAAGATCCAAACCTATGCAGAAGAGCCATTTGCCTAAAGGAGGTTAAAGCAAAACTTAAAAATGAACCCTCCAATAAGTGTCAGTCAACACTAGTACCCAACACCAAATCTGTAGCGCATTTGGCGGCAACAGCGCACATGTCAACACTTTTAATGTTGACACTATAGTAAAGTGACGACCTGGTTTTACATAATGTCATCTCCTGGATGTCGACACTTTTTTAAGTAACAGCACACTTTACCCTGAACATTTTTAATATAAAAAATATATTTTTAAATACTTTATTATACTAAAATGACCCCAGAGAGTTTGAAAATGCAATAAAAATTACTATAAGTAATAAGAATAAGGAGATATAAGCAAGCATTTTTCAATTTACTATGTAAATTACACTCTTTATTATAAAATTATTTTTTATTCCCATAAAAATTAAAATCTCAATGAACCAAAAATAAAGATATTTTATATATCATAATAACTACATAATATAAGAAAATTCTAATTTTAATTTATTATAATTTATATAAGCATAACGGAAAAAATCTCATGCCTTAAAGATAAATTAACAAAATATAATATATTTCTTACTAAACCACATTGAAACTGTATCTGAAACTTACCATTTATACCTAAAAAGATTGATAATATCCAAAAAATAAAGTAAACATTAAAATTTAAAAGTAAAAAATATACAGGCAAAGCAAAGCAAGGTTTATTGGGCTAATTAAAGCCACCAGCAAGAGCAGTTGCAACATCTTCTAGGTACTTCTTGATCTCTGCCACCTTGTACTTCTTCTTCACTACCTTCTGCACGTCCTCCTGGTAGTCTTGCTCCTTGGACTTCCTCTTCTTGGGGGACACCTGGTTGGCCAGGTTGCAGAACTTGGAGACAGTCCGGGCCTGCTCCTCCTGCAGCTTGGAGAAGAACTTGTTGAACTTGGGGTTAGTCCCAAACTTGGTCTTCAAGTGCTTGTGCCAAACCTCAAGGCTAGAGGTGGTCTTCATCTCCCCCTTGAGGCAGGCCCCTTGACAGTTCCAAGGGGCAGTGGCCCCACTCTTACCTCTCCAGGCAGTCACCTTCTTGCTCACCCATTGCCGCTCAAAGTACTCCAGGTAGCCTTCAAAGATGGTGGAGTGCTTCTTGATATAAGCATCCTCCTGGAGGGCCTCAAAGCCAAGCCCAGTATGCTCTGGGCGCACAAAAGCCAAGGCAGCAAACTGGGTCAGGGCAAAGCGGCACTTACCCTTACCATTGTTAAGATACTTGTCAAAAAGGTCCTTCTCACTCTTTAGATTCTTGACAAGGGCCTTCCAAAAATGGAAGAAGCAGCCCTGGACTTCTCCATCAAAGGTGGCCTGGAAGGCTCTGAACTGAGCCTGCTCAAAGTTCATAATGATCACCTTTGGCCAAAGTGAGCGCACATGAGCTAGCTGCTCAGCGGCTAAGGTTGCCTCATCCTTCTCAGCGGAGGAGGGATTGGCCCTTGTGGTGTGGGTGGGAGGGGGGAGCTGGTCAGTGGGAAGGGAGCTCAAAGCATCCTGGACAATATTGAAGGCTCTGGTGTAGACTTCAGTCTTGGCACCAGGAAGGAGAAAGAACACAAGAAGAATAACCTGCACATCAAATTGTCTGTGCAGGACCCAAAGCTGCTTGAAGAGAGAGGGGCAAGTAGAAAATGTGCCATCACACAGCCAGGTGGTAGCAGGGTTCAGCTGCTCCAGGTTTTGGGTTGTGGTGTAGGCAATGATCTTATCCTCTACTTCCTGCCCATTGTCATGGAGCAGGAACATCTCTCTATCCTCAGTTTTCTTGAGGGCATCAGAAAGGACCAGGTCTTCAATTGTGGTGGCACTCTTGGCCAAGGGGTTTGAGGCTTGGCGCCTATCACTCACAAACTTGACCAACTGGGTGTGGGTTGGCACCCTCTTGAAGTTGGTGGGGGAGAGGTACTTGCACGCAAACACGGCCAGCTGGGTCAGGGAAAAGTCCTTTGAGGTGAGCATGACATGCATCAGATATCATTTGAAAAGGCAGGAAATAGTTGTATTGGGCATGATGCAGGTATGCTCACCCTTAATAGTCTGTACCAAGCCCAGCACTCAGTATTGAGCCGCACTGGGCAGGAGCGGTCCTCACAGGTATAGTGCCAGCTCTTGAAGCCCCAGTTGGCGTTATTGCAGCTGAAGATGTAACCGTTGGCCATCATGGCTGGCCCACCTTTGACACTCATGATGGGAAAAAACTTTGTTAAGGTGGAAGGAACCTTGAACTTCCTGTCAACATTGCAGATATTGTGGGCCAACAGAGGGTCCCATGGGCCAGCAGGAGCATGGCAGAAGCCAGGGAAGTAATTGGGGTAAGGCTTTGTATCATCCCCAGATGAACTTGAAGGGGGGAGTTTGGTGGTGGAGAGGAAGCAGAAGGGGTTTATCTTGGTGCTCCTCATATGTAGGAGAATTATCCTTGGGTGGGGTCTTTTTGGCCTGGCACCGCTTCTTGGTTGTCTCCTTGTCTGAAGCCAAGTTGTAGAAACTGTGGTCAGTAACTGAACCATCAGTTTCCTCTCCCCCAGTGAAGTAAGCGGGGCTCTTTTCAGGAAAGGGCTTTAGAGAGGGCTTGGAAGTGGCCTTCTTTGATGAGACAGGCTTCTTCTTGGTGGCTTTGGTGGGCTTAGAGAGACGCTTGGTTCCTTTGGGATGCTTAGAGGTGTTCTTGTCCTAAAATAATAAGTAAAAGGGTTTTAAATAAAGCAATGTATTTAAAAAACAAGCAAAAGAACTTAAAAACACAATATATAAAAAGTAAACTTTATATGACTTTTATTGGCATTTAAAAGTTAAAAAATACTTGTATATTTTTTATTTTATTAAAGTTTTAAATAACAAGTTAAAAGCTAAGAGAAATATGTAAAAGTATTATTTTTAGATATAGAATTTATTTTAAAAATTAGAAAATATGAAAGATAAAAGTTAAAAATACAACATATAAAAAAATCAGATGATTTTATTATGTAAAACATAAAGTTTTATATGTGAGAACTGAAAAGCGTTGACATTATGAGTGACAATTAGTAAAAAAAGCTGAATTCTCACTGACAATTAGAAAAATTGTAGACATGCATTTTTTTGAAAATTTACTATGAAAAAAACATAGTACACTTAATTAAATTTATGCAGGCTAGCAAATATTAACCGTTTTCTGTGTGTTTTTGTTCACATAATAAAATTTAAAAAAACATATGAAAATAAGTAAAAAAATTATCAAAGTTCTTTATTTCTTTATTAAATAATAATATTTGGGTAGTGTTAATATCATATTTTACCATTGTGTATATTGAAAGTTCTTAAGAAAGGTGTATTCAGTAGTGAAAAGGGTAAAGTGTCGACAACGTCACTTACAACATTCTTTATAAGAGGTGACATATTAATTTAAGCTTAATCACACCACTCTAATTTGCTTAACTCCACCCCGGCGGATGATAACAAGCAAATAAATGGCATTTCTTAGTGTTGACATTATTTTTAATAATAAATTATATATTAACTTACATAGTAACTCACACTTAAATTATTAGATTGCCGTTAGCCACCAATCCACTTAATATATTAAAGCCAGAATAAGTGCCATATATATATAAGATGAACATTTTAACAATCAACTGTATGTGCAATGTCTTTTTCTATATATTAATTTAATAAAAAAATATTTTTAAATATGCACTTAATTTTTTTACTGTGGATGTTTTAGCTTTAGTATTAAAAATAAGTTTTGCTTAAAAAGTGTCGACATTGACACTTTTACAATGTGAAAACAAATAAAAAATAAACTAATTTTTATTAGTAAATGTAAATAAAAAATCTGGTTAAATCAGAGTTTTTTATTAAGCTTAATATTAAATTGTGTCAAAATGGCCACAATTTTGTCATATTTTCTGGGTTTGCACCCCTGAATACTTAAAAAAAAGAATTAAGCTAGCGCGACTAGCAAAAAACATAGGAGATTTAGAGTTTTGAGTTGACAGTGACCATGTCAACAAAGTGTCAACATGGCCACTGTTGACATTATTATTGTCAACATGGGCGCTGTTGCCCATTTGGCTGGGCCACATGATGTTAAGAATAGGAGTGGGGTGTAAAGAATCAGCAATTGGGGAAGTATTTTAGCTAAGTAGGGTACCAAGTTGGCCACTTGGAACCCGGTGAGTGTGGTCACAATGGGATAGACCATCATCATCCATCAAAAGACCTTTATGTGTATGTTATAGCGTCCAAAATTACCGGCAAAATATATGAGTATGTAATATACTAAGGTGTATATAGTTACAGACTGAGTGGAGTGGGGCAAAACCAGTGTGGGCCAGGAGTACTGATCAGAGGAGTTGAGCTGCGCTGTCTCCTTGTAAAAGTACTTGCCAGTTAAATCATTGAATGTCCCATGCGGTTGATAGTGTTGGTGGCCCCCAATCCCAAGGCAGGCTGTAAGGACAGCTAAGAAAATAAGGTAGCTCATCCTCTAGTCCTGGGAAAGGAAAGATAAAGCTTAGTGTCTTTAACTTTCTGAATGGTAAAAGGCTTGGTTGATTTATGTGATAACAATTGAGGGGTAATTTTCTCAATGATAGCACAAACTATCATCAAGTGATTGAGCTTTATTATATACTATCATCCTTGGTGGGGCATGAATAGTGAAAAACATTGAACAGGGAACCCCAAACACTTGGTGCTGTCTGGAATTCCCTTTTGGGATTGGTATTGGAGGGGTTTAGCAAGTAATGAATTTTTAATCTCTGACTTGCATTGGTTTAGTGCTTCTTCAGGCACTTTCATGCACCCAAATTCCTCTTCTGCAATTACTGCATTGGTTGATTTGCAGGGCAGCCTGTCAGCCCCATCCAAATTTGGTAGATCCCAAATTTGGGCATCACTTTCCCCTAAATCCGGATTTAGGGAAATTGCCTTTCCTGGTTTCCCAATTTAGTAGTTTTTCCATCCAGCGGGGGTGGACGGTCCTGCTGTGAGAGGTGCACTGCCTCCTGTTGGCTGGCAGCAGGCGTGTGCAGGCAAGCCACCAGGCAGGATGTGCGGTCTGCAGCTGGGGTATAAAACCCAAATTTAAAAGAATTTGAATTTTTAAATTCTTTTTTCCCACTTTTTGTTTTGTGGCAGTTTCCCCAATTAGGGGGAACTGCTGCCTGTTTTGTCTTGACCTGTAGGACCCATTGTGACCAAAATGCTGTCTTATAAAAGGTTTTTGTCAGGAATATTCCTGACACGGGGAAATAGAGCGTTGTTACATCTATTCACTAACACCAGTCAACTCAGAATTAGCTTCCTCTTGAAGCCCCCCAAAATGCCAAAGTCCCATTGGAAGAATGCCTGCAGGCCTAAAGTCAGCAAATTTTGGAGGAGCAAAAATTGATAGTATAAAAACCCTGGCAGTGTGAGGATGGTAGTATTGTCATTCTGATAATAAAGTTTAAATGAACCTTTGGTTTTCTCAAATTCTAACTTATCTAGATTTAATATTTTACCATACCCACTCCAGTCCTGCAAACTCAAAGTCTCCCACCACTCCTACTGAAAACCCTGGAGCCCCCTTGCCTGTGTTATTCTGTCCACCTTTTTGTATTTTTTGCAGCTTGGGGTGCAGAAATTCTAAAACAGTTGGTCAAATGCTCTTCAATATTAATACTATACCTGTTGTGGGTATAGTTACAGCCCAATCTAGGACAGAAAAATAAAGATATTATGGCAAAACCATTTTATTGGTTGTAACTATTGAAGGTTATATAGTAGGGAGAAGATGTCACAGTAGTTTTCATAATGCCTGGTATTACCCATCCTAATTGCAAAGCCTGGAAGTTGGGTAAACCATTATCCAAGTTAACCAAATTGAAAGATTTAAACCAAACTGTTGATTGGAAATGGGTTACTGCCACCCCAGTTTGTCAGCTGTATTTAATTATCCTATGCAAGTTGACACTAATAAATAGAAATAATCTGAGAGTCACACAATATAACATCATTTATCAGAAATTTTGACAGAAATTAATCACTCAAGGGTCTTTCACGTACTAGACAAAGTACTCTTTAGATGATGTAGACGGAATAGGAGCCATGGATCCAGGTGGGATTGCTTAGTCAAAATTTGGTACATATTGGAAAATTTTCACAGTTTAACTCTTAAGAGTTGAGTCCTCCCTAAAACATTTTACTCGGATAAAATCAAATATTCTCCTGGTCTAACTTGATTTTATCATGCATCTTGTAGTTGGCCTTCTATGCTAAATTCCTTATAACTTAATCTTGAGTCAAATTACCACTGGAAGATGGGGCCCTGCCTTGGGTACTACATTGTCAGTGCCTCCTAATGTTACTCCAATACCTTCAAATCTTGGTGTTGCCAAGTATATACTTCTGGGAAGTATAATAAACAAGATAAAGGGAAAAATTAAGAGGAAAATGATACTTTATTAGATATGAATATAAGGTATTATATGGTATCATGAGAAGCCACATACTGTCCATGTACGTCATGATAGTCATGGGGCTTATCAAAGTGATTGTTCCTCTTAAGTCACAAGGCTTGTCCAAGTTATGTTCTGCTTAGGATTTGATATGTTTGATCCCCATAATAGATGTCCAAATGATAACAGTGCCACTGAATTAATGATTAGTTAGGAAATCATTTGGTGAGTCACTTGGGGAATTAATTCCCCAAGAGGGAGTAATCATAGATGTTGCAACAGTGTCTTCCCTGCTGAATCTGAAACTGAGACAGTTATGTCTTCTCAACGTCCAGAGTTCTATGCTGAAGACACTTCATCCTTTTGCAGGCTATCTATCTAGGACTCCTTTGGTTGGTTTTAACAATTTTGTTAACCCCCTGTGTTTCTTTTGGAAATTTTACCAAACAGTATTTGAAGCTTCAGTGGTGATTAATTATCAACTCCATGTGGATTTGGGTGATTATTCCCCATCAACTGGAGACCTCTTCTTATTATCTGTTGATTTCTGTCACATAAGATGGATGATGTTTGTCTGGGCAGGTATATGGTCAGCTGTTCTTTAGGAGATAGTGATGGCACAGGAAATAAAGAGCAACAAAACAGCCAGTTTCATGTGGCTTCCCATTTAAGAGAATTGGCGTGAACAAGCCACTGTGGAGAATCAAACCTCAAACTTTCTTTGTGAGATCATGTGTGTAACCAGTTGAGGGTGCAATTAACACATTTAGAGCCTCAATTTAGTTGACAATTGGGATAGAAATTAAAGCGCAACTGGACAACTGAGCGGTTGTAAAATTGTTACATCATTTTATCCCTGATGGACAATATATTGTCTTATCCATCTAGGGACTGAAACACACCTGAATCACCCTTGAAACCCTTAAATTTCACTGAGTACCCTCCAAACCTAGCCTACTCCAATTTTACCCTCAAAAATATACTTGTTGTCAACCCCTTGACAAGAACTAGAGTCACAGTGTCAGGAATGACAATTTAGACGCTCCTAAATATCAAAATACGGAACCAGAGTCAAACCCTGGACAAAACCCTTTGTGGACCGCCAGACCCACGGGCTGGGAACCCAATAACCCACTACTGATTGATAAAGTTGTTACCAGCCCACCAGGACCCAAACCCTTAGCTGTCCTGCAGGATTCTGCAAGAAAACCACCAGTGCAAGATGCCAAGAATTTTCCCGAGGTGCCAACTCCTGACACCAGCAGTTTTCTTGGTGAAATGTGCAAGTTTCTCCATGAGAGTTATTCCAATCTCCCCCAAAGTCCTGGGGGAGGCACTGAGCCCAAAGAGGCACCCAATACCCAAATCAATAAACAGAAGGATTCAAAGTCTTCTCATCCCAAAGCGGCCAGTGGCAAACCGCCAATGACAAGCGCCACACTGCCATCTGAGACCCCCAATGCCAACCTGCCCAAGCCCAGAAAACCCAACCAGGAAGTGAAGCCTGGCAGTGTGGTATAAATACCTGTCAGGTCAAGATCAACCCCCATTGTCATTTTTAAATAAAGGTTATGAGATATTGGTTTCCCCAATTATTGCTTTATTTTATTCTTGTCATCTGCCAGTTAACTCAAAGATCATCTGACCCCCTGCCAGCCTGCCAGCTACGTAATGCCTGCCAGGTGCTCCCTTTGGTCCTGTCCATTTCACAGAGTACCCCTTAAAGCCTGAGTACAAGGACTACACCACCAACAACATACTAGCCTGGGATTCCTTGGCCAGAACTACAGAGTTAACCAGATACAACTGAGAAGGCTCTTGATACGTTACCAAACCCCGCCTGTTCAGAGATAAATACAACTTCCTTCCTGCCTACCAAATGGACATGGAGCCACCCATCACCCCCAAACCAATGCCTGCCTCTGCCGCCAAGCTCCCCCTGGACCATACCAACAAGCTTTTTGGAATTGTATATATTACTCTCAAGGGGAGTAATAGATACTATTGTCCCCGCCGCCAGTCCATGGTTGTGGGTGGGCAAGTCAATGTCCTACCTCATTAAGTTAGCACCAATACTTTGGTGGGCCCTGCCCACCCAGTCTGCAACCTGCCAGTTCCCAAACACTAGCAAGCCAGCCAATCAGGGTTGGTTCCCTGACACACAAAAACAATCAGCTGCAAGGGAAAGTGGTACACAGTTCAGCCCAGACTATTTCACAATAAGTACAGCTATCTGCCTTCATACCTGATACCAATGACACCACCCCCTACCCCTCAGCCCAAATGCCCTCAAAAATTTGCCATTACTAGTGACATCACTTCCACTCAGATGTTTGGAGTACTATACATTACTCTTACAGGCTTGGTGAACTGCATGGTACCAAATTCTGGTCCTTGATGCTTGCTTGGTTGATCCTTATCCTACATTATCAAGTTGGCTCTCATTCTATGATAGACATTAACCTCTGTCCTGATGGTCCCTTTTCCTGAATTAAACAGTTATCCCACCAACAATTGGTATCCTGAAAATCACTTAAAGTCCTTGGGTGCCTCCTGATGAGGTGGCCTCTTTGTGTTTGGTATTCAGAAAGCTTACAGATACCATCAATGATGGCTCTGTAAGCTGTTACCTGACTTCCTAGGGGGTCAGGGTTTGAACCCAGTCAGTCAAAGCTGGTAGAATCAAGCACAGGGCATCTACGCTCTGTGTGGACTCAGTTTTTCTTGCCACCACTCACTTTTGATTGATTTTTAGATTTAAATATATGATTGCTGCAAGAAGGTGGGCTTTAGAGCCTGTTTTTCTAGATTGCAGTGCTTTGGTCTAATCATATCTAAAAATACTATATTCATGACAATTGTAGCAAATTTGGGATTATCACAATAATCTTTATGCTGGAAAGACAACAAGTGTGGGGTGGGGTGTGTTAAAGTTAGAGTTGGGACAGTCACAGCAATTGTGCAGTCACAAAATCACATAACTGTCTTTAATATGTTTTGTATTAGATCACAAAACAACCTGTATGGATTCATGTCACAGCTTTTGGAGAAGATCACAATCTGTACCTAATTTAATTTTGTAGTGTTGCAATCAAGATTATTCTCTCTTCCACCAACATATCTCACAATACATAGGAGGCACTTAAAGAGTTTCCCCATGTCATGACTAACAGTATGGATCAATATGAGCACAATGTCAAATTGTGGGCACTATTTTTTAATTAGGAGAGTTTCTACTTTAACACTCTGATTACCTCCTCAAGTTATTCCCAGCCAGAACGTTACATGGAAAATGTCACTATGCCACCCCCTGGAAACATGTGGCTCCCAAACATAGTATATCAGTCTTACTAATCCTAAAATAAACATATCTTATTCTTATTATTGTCCTTTCTATTTTGACTGTTGTATTTCCTAATTTAAATAATGAACTATTACTGGTTCAGTTGCAACAGTGGTAGCAGCAGTAGGTTCAATTAACAGCCTACTTATAAGAAAATTACCCTAATAAAGGACAAAGTGCTGGCTGCATGGCTACACCTCACTAAGAAACCTTCCTTCCCATCCCTGATGGGGACATCCACGAGGGTTATGTTGTGTATCAGAATCAACTAATTCTTACCAGCGTCTACAACCAACACTGCCTGGGACAAAATGACATTAGTGTTACCCTGCCCCAGTCTGATCTGTCACAACACATGCTGAACCTACAACTAGAATCCTTCATGGGTGGCATGGAGGGGACCAACAATAGTAAGTTGGCTAAACTCATGGAAATCCTCCTCTAAATTTTTCAATTAACTGAGTTCATGTGGGTTGCCACCGCGCCAGGGCGTCTCACGGCCTCTGCTGCTACATGGTTCACCAACTGGGCTGGTCAATAACACAAGTTCACCTGGGAGGCCTTCAGAGATGTCACCAAGTCCTGCTACAGTGAAACATTTTCATCCATTGTCATGGGCAAACCCCTGCTTAAAATCAAACAAACAGGAATTGTCCCTGAATATCTTAATGCCTGGCAGCAGGCCCTTGCTGCTGCCCCAGAAGTCATCACCAACAGAAATGCAATGCTACTCACCCTCATCATCAATGGGCTAAAGCCCCACATCTGTAAATGGGTGCATGTAGGGCACTGTACCTACATTAATGATTGATACAAGGCCATTTTAGAAGCAAATAACTAAGCTAAAATGGGCTTTTAGAGATCTAACAATGTAGCTCCTCAACCTTGCTCTGCGCCGGGCAGTGTCCACAGTCAAGTAGGACACCACCAGCCCCGCCAGCAGGATAACAACAACAAGCATCCTCATGAGGGCAGCTTCAGTTGATACAGATTGAGATTTTGGAAAAATCCTGTGATTTGCAGATATGAGAGGCTCTGCAACCCCACTTGGACCACACTCCCAACCTCTCCTTGCTAAGAATCCTATAACTACAATGTGCATAAGGTCAAAACCCTAGACATATTTCAAGTGCACAGTGACAACCTTGTCCTTTAAAACCAGTCATTCATCAAATAAAATCACTCACTTGACTTACCCCTTTTGCTTCTGTGGGAATACTTACAAGATTCTGGTAGACACTGGGGCTGATCACACTATGGTCAATCAGGATTTGCTGAATCACAACAACTAGACCAGGTACCCAGTCAAATCAAAGCCATGCACGTAGCAGACTCCCACAGAGTAGCCATCATCCATGAAACAGTACACTTCTCAGTGATAATGGGCAACACCCAGGTCAGGCTCTCTGAACCCATCATGAGTGGCCTCAGCCATGATATTATTGCAGGCTTGGACTGACTACATTACAACCACCCTTAAAGCAACTGGTTCATCTCTGTCATTACTCTAGTAAGAAATGGTATAGACTTCCAAATCTATCTTATTGAGATGAACAAGCTACTTTAAGAAACCGTCTTTGTACAGATAACAGAGAAAGGCTTCTATGAATTCAAAGGGGGAAAGTTGGACTTCAATCAATGTTCAACTGAGGTTATCCACTATGAAGCCTCTTCATCTTCCCCTCTGAACAATAAATCACCACCAGTATTACAGGAGCTACTCAAAAAATTTAAGGATGTATTTAGCAAAACACTAGACCAGTTACCTCCATCTTAAAAAATTCAGCACACTGTTCAGTTACAAGGGTCCTTACCAAAAGCCCAACTATTATACTGTCTAACACCAAAGGAAGACAAAACTCTTTGTCAACACCTTGTAGATCCTTAGACAAGGGATTTATTTGCCCCTCTCTCCCCATACAGAGCTTAGGTATTCTTTGTGGCCAAGAAGGATGACTCACTTCATCTAGTCATAGATTACTGTGCCCTAAACAAAGTCACTGTAAAGAATAGTACCCCCTACTGTTAATCAATGATATTTTTGATGAAATTATAGGTGCAAAGGTCTTTAGAAATATTGATATCACTGCAGGTTACAATCAGGTCATGATTTACCTCAGGAATGAGGCAAAAACAGCCTTTCAAACACACTATGGGTTGTTTGAGTGTTGCTTTATGAATTTTGGCATAAAAAACACAACATCCACCTTTGCAATGCTCATGAACAAGGCCTTCAAGGACCTGGTAGGAAAGTTTGTTGTGGTTTACCTAGACAAAATCATTATATAAAGTCAGGACTAAATAACCTATATCCACCATATCTATGCTGTCTTTAATACTCTTCACAAACATCAGCTGAAGGCCAAACTTTCCAAATGTGAGTTCCTACAGTCAGAGTTGATATTTCTTGGGTACTATCACAGCCCATACCAGAGTACAGCTGGACTCTCACAGGGGAGGCAGGCCAGGTCTGAAAGGCCATGTACATAATTGGTGTGATCCTGCCAATATAGTTCATAGCAGTAGCTAGGGGGCACCATCTTTCAGTATGGGGCATAACCTGATTGACCAGCCCCAATACTTTAATGTAGACAAACCCCAACTTACTGAAGTCTTGGGTAGGAGGAATACTGGCAGGGGGTGAAGGAAATCTTCTTAATGATATTTGGAATTTTGCCTCTAGAATGACCAGGAGGAAGATCCAGGTGGTGGTGGTGGAAGAACTCCAAGTCAATGGCGCAAGATGGAGTAACCAAGTGGACAGGAGCAGAGCCAGGAGGGAAAAGATAGATGCAGGCGTATTATGTAGTAGATTAATAAAGAGATGCAAACATAATGATTATATTGGTGAAAAAATATATAGTTACTGCAAGAAAATAATGGGTACTTGGTATAAATTTGTTTACTTTATGATATCAGCAGTGAAGAAGGCTTCCCCTTCTCACTACTTATACTTACTGAGGAATACTTAGCCTTTTGTGCCACCAGAGGCCTGATGGCCTCATCTTCAGTGGTAATTTTGAATTAGTTTGGAAATTGCGTGCTGGAACATGGGGAGGGAAAGGCATTGGCTGTTTCTCCATGGTCATGGGTTTGGCTGCAGCATGCCAAGGTGCCACAGCTATTATTAGAACCCACAAGCATTTGGTTGTCTGTTTGGGCAGTTGGGAAATTTCTGGTACAATTTACCATTTAATGATAGTAAGAAAGCCCAATTTTGTGTTTATCCTTGATTTCAGGGTCTTGCAGCTTGTGGGCCTTGTAAATCTATGGTCATTTGCAGTCAAAGGAAGAATTTTTTCCTTCTGGAAAGACAGTTGGCAGTGTTTTTCACGCAGTTTTTTGTACTATCCCCAGACAGGCTAGTTGATTGTCTTGGGCTTTCTGGGCACTGACATGTAAACCATCTCTTTGCAAAGAATAAAACCTGATCCTGTCAAAATTCAGACAACCATTAACATACCACCTCCCACTGACGTGAGTCAGGTGCGCACATTCCTAGGAATGGCTGTCTATGTGCGCAAGTTTATTCGCAATTGTAGGGAACTAATTTCCCCCTAACCAAGTTGCTGAATACCAAGAAAAGTTTTTAATGAAACCTTGTACAAAATCAAGCCTTTGAGACACTCAAGCCAAAGCTCTTCACAGCACCCGCTCTTCAGTTCTTCAACAGAAACTGTCAGCATGAACTTGAAACTGACACTTCCAACCAGGCCATAGGAGGTATGCTGAAGGTGGAAGCCAACAAAGGCGCCTTCCTTCCATTAGCTTATGAGACCAGAAAAATTGCTTACAAAGAACAACACTATCACCTTCATGATAAGGAGCTGGCTGCAATTGTTCATTGTGTCAAGAAGTGGTGTTGCTACCTGAAAGGTGTCACTTTCCCCCTTGTGTCCTCAAAGACCATAAGTCTTGCCAATACTTCAACACACAGTCACATCTGACAAGACATCAAGCAAGATGGATTGAACATCTGTCCTTTTATAAACTCTGCATAGAGTACAAGACTGGGAAGGAGTTAGTCACAGCTGACACCCTCTTTGACTTTATGTAGCCTTTATTACTGGGGAAAACTTCCTAGACCTAGACTGGCCCATGTTATACCTTTGCCCTGAGGCCACCCAGTATGAAGGAATTAACTCAGCAACCATCTCAAAGCTGAAGGACAATGGAAGTCAGTTTAAAACAGACAAGGTAATGTCTGCTGTTAGGCAGAGACAGGCAAAAAGATAAATTATATTCCCATCACACAATGAGAAGACACCATCCTCAATTATCACTGTACCTTAGGTCATATCTTTCACAGTAGTGTCATTTTTGCCTGTATTAGATCACCCAAGAAAGAAGAATGGGAAAAGGAAAGCCCCAAAGCCCCTAAAAGTATTGGATGATTTGAACCTAGTCATTGATAAAAAGGGGTTAAGGCAGCTCCTATTCTGAGTGAAGGGAATAATATGCATCTCCCAGAATTTTGTCAAATTAAATGTGCACTGAATATTACAAGATATCACTACCTTATGGTGCTTGGCAGTTGATCAGCCAGTTACCCAAAAATATTAGATTATGACTTCATGAAAACCTCAACAGTGGTCTCTAAACAAGAGGTGAAAATATTTCTGGCCAGCCAATAAGATTCAAGTTTGCCTTCCCCAGATGAGTTATAGACTCTCCCACTTTCCCTCTGAAAACTTGTTTTCAGATAGTTTTTCCTATCAAACAATAAAGTTAATCTCCCCTATAGATGAATGCAACTTTGAGGTCTTAAAATACCTCTTCTCACGCCATGACCACTGCCATCTTGTCTTTGTTGAGAAAAGCCTCCACCCAAGACCAACAGGTTTTGTACCCTTTATTTCAAAATCATTTCTTCTTGGTTGTTCATTTGCACATCCTGTTTTCCCTTTCACTTCTCATTTTTGTGTTGCAATTCATTCCCTTCTGTCGTAGATTTTTAGGCTTAAGCTCCAGTGTACCTCCCTTTTCTCATTTCAGTATGGACAATTTATCCCCTTAACTTTCATTTGATCTTGGACTTGGTTTACACAACTATAACAATATAAGAGGATGTGTTGCAAAATCTTTGATTAATCTCTCTTGGGGAATTAACGCCTTGAGTAGTTCACCAAATGAGTCACCAAATAGCTCACTGACTAATCAATAAGTCAGTGGCCCTCCTATCATTTGACCATCTATTACGGGGATCACACAATCCAGATCCTAAGTGGAACACAACTTGAGTAAGCCTCATGACTAAGAAAAACACTATTCAGATAAGCCCCATGACCTTCATGATGTACATAGACAGTATGTGGCTTTCCATGATACTATATAATATTCTATACTCTACCCAGTAAAGTATCATTCTTCTTTTTAATTTTTCCCTTTATCTTGTTTATTATACTTCCCAGAAGTATAATCTTGACAGTGGTAGCACAAGTAGGTTATCCATACCTACCCAACTCAAAGTAAAGATTCCTCCTAAGAAAAGAACCCAAACAATGGTACTCCCTAATGGCTGGAGAGACTACAAAGAAGGACAAGATGTTCCCCCAGGCCTTGTTATCTACAACAACATCCTTGTATCTGTTGAACAATACAACACTCTAAAAGCCCGCAGATTGTTACCCACAGCACCAACCACAACAGCACCACAACAGCCTTAAATACCCAATCTTGTGTTCCAGCGCCTACGTACAGCAGAAATTGGCGCCTTCACAGGACTACGTCAGGAAAATGCCTCTCTTTAGATCAACAGTACCAAAAGCAAGTTTGAACAAGTAGAACACCCCACAGACTCTGGGTCAGTGAGATTGCCCTTTGTATCACAGGAACTGCATCATGTTTTGTAAGCAGATAGATAGCCAAACATCCCAACAAGAAGGAAAACTGGGAGCTATTCAAGAGTTCATTCCTCAAAAAGTTCTCCATGAAGGATTCCAATGTAGTAATCATGACAGAACTTTGAACCTTCAAGATGACAGGAACAATCAAGGAGTACATTGCTGCATACAAAGACCTATGTGACCGCACACCCAACACCATCAATTTTAATGAACCTGGACCACGCTTGGACTTCTACAATGGCCTTCCCACACACATTAGACGTCAGTTTGATATGACCTGCTGCAAGAACCTTGAGGATGTATTCTTAGAAGGGAAACATGCAGCACAAAAATCTAACAACCTACATGCAACCAACAAGTGCAAGGAGAGCCCTTCAGCAAAGAAGGACCCTCAACCCAATAAGCAGAAAAACTGAGCCAACAACACCCACCCTCAAACTGGGAATTGTACAGCCCAAGCCAACCAGGCAAGCACCAAAGATACTAACAAGGAGGGAAAAGATCAGGGGAGTGCTTAGGCGAGCCGCCCTCCTCCAATTCACAAGACTTGTACAGGGACCAGGACGTAGACTCAATTACCATGATCCAAGTACCCTCCAGCAATCCTCTACTATTTGCCACCTAAACTGGAAATAAACTCCTTACTTATCCTTTCTGCTTTTGAAGATACCAGGGCACAGCACTATTTGACACTGAAGAAGATCAATCCCTTGTTAATAAAAAAATTTGCCAACCTTATGAAATTACCAACAGTTTGAAGCAGTGTCAGAAGAGTCATAATGGCAGACAACAGAAGCACACCAGTCACCAAAGAAACAAAACCTTTCCGTGCCCAGATTGGAGATGTAAAAATAACCATTAGCAGTCCTATCATACCAATTCCCAAATATGCCGTAATATTAGGTTTAGATTGGATGCAGAAAACTAAACTCCACATTGATTGGGACAGTGCCACTTTCACTATCCAGCGCAGCAAAGTACACCATCACATCTACCCAACTCACCTTGACACTCTCATGCGCGACCATGTATTTGTAAAGATAATGGAAACAGAAGAGGAGACAGACCCCAGCAAAATCAATTGGAATATCTGTAGATATGAAATCATTCACTTTAAGAATATGTAATCTAGACGTGAACAGGACTATATCTGTGATCAGCTTGTCAAAGAGTTCCCTTCTGTTTTCCAGGAAACGCTACCGGGGTTGCCACCTGATTGTGGCATACAACATGAGATTGACCTTAAAGGAAGCATACCCAAGGCACGCCCTATCTACTGCCTAACGCCCCAAGAAGACAACGCCCCAAAGGCCTATCTTGACAAAGCTCTTGAAAAAGGCCTCATTCAACCCTCAAAATCACCCTTTAGTGCTGTTGTCTTCTTTGTGGCAAAGAAAGACAGAGGACTCTGCTGGTCACCAACTACAGGGTGCTCAATGAGGTCACAATTAAGAACAGGTATCCCCTGCCCCTGATTGTCAACCTTTTTGACACCCTGGGGGGAGGGGGATCCCAAATCTTCACAAAAATTGATCTGACAGCAGTTTACCACCAAATCCACGTTAAACCTGAAGACATCCCAAGGACAGCATTCAGAACCAAATACAGATCCTTTGAATGTGTTGTCCTTAACTTTGGCATGACAAATGCCCCCAGCACCTTTGTGACTTTCATGAACAAGGTTTTCAAAGAATACATTGGGAAGCAAGCAATCATCTACCTGAATAACATAATCATTTACAGCCTGAACTTGAAACAACACTGGGAAGACATCTGCCTGGTTCTCCACACCCTCAAAGAAAATCAACTCATTTCCAAACCATCAAAGTGCAACTTCTTCTTGTCTGAACTCCCTTTCCTTGGCCACATTGTCAGCAAGGACGGGATCAAACCAGACCCAGAGAAAATATGTGCCATAACCAAAATGCCAGCCCCAGAAATAAGAGTGAACTCTGCACCTTCCTAGGCATTATAGCCTATGTTAGAGGGTTCATCCCTGACTGGGGCGCTCTGACGGCCCCCTTGTCAGCCATTACAGGCAAACAACTAAATTTGTATGGACACCGTTACAAGATCAACATTTCCGCCAGCTAAAAGAACAAATGGTTACCACCCCCATCCTCCAATATCCAGATTGTGAAGGGATATACAAACTAGAAACTGACGCCTCTGACTGCACCATAGGAGGAGTACTCTGCATCCAAACAGAAGAGAAAGACTTCCTCCCTGTGGTGTACAAGTCAAGAAAGTTATCTGACGGTGAACAAAAGTTTCCCATTCACAACAAGGAGTTGATGGCTATTGTACACTGCCTTCTAAAGTGGCAATGCTATCTGGAAGGGGCTCAGACGTTCAAAGTGCTTACCAACCACAAGTCCCTAGTGTTCTTCAAGACACAGCAACATCTATCAAGGAGACAAGCCAAATGGATGAGTCTCATACAGAGATACCCCATGCAAATCAAATACAAATCAGGCAAAGAAATGCTTACTGCAGATTCCCTATCAAGGCTATACAGCAAACATGCCCTCTGCGCTGATGGTGACCCCAACTGATCCATGCTCATTATGAGAAATCTCCAGGAAGGTTTCCCACCAGGCACACCTATGGACGTGCAAGAAAAGTCCTTAAAAACAAACATCTGGGACATTATTTTTCTTGTTATGCCTAGGCGCCAGATTGGTTATTTTATAACTTAATCACATTATTCATATTCAAATTATTCAGAAAGAGTAAAATACAATCAATCCCAAATATTTAATTGATCTTGGGCTTGGGTGATTTTTTAAAAAATAATTCATTGATTTTATAATTGAAAATTGCAACTTATAGTACTACTGAAAATATCTTAAGTGCTACTACAAACCAAAAATATTTATGATGAGTTGCATGGGAGAGTAATAGCAGCCCCAAAGCTATAAATGCTATTACCCTATCTTTGGCTCATCATAAATATTCTTAGTTTGTTTCAGAAAAAAAGGTTGTTGTTTTTGAAAGACTGATAACTCTATTTAAAATACACCCTCTAGTAAGCTGCCCTACTTCATGAACTTGCCCCAATACACTACTAGCATCTTCTGATATTTTTGTTTCTCTGGTATCATCACGTGATTTCAAATGATAAAATATCTCAGAATATTCTGAGAAGCTTTCAAATGTTAAAGGTGAAGTATATAACTTCCCATCTTTCATCAAATATGAAAGATTAATGCGCAGATTTTTAACTTCAAGCTCTCTTTTTATAGGCCTAAATTTCCTTTCATAAATATAAAAAAATGCTTTTTGGGAAACAATTGAACCAGTTAAAGATGAATTGTATAATTCTTTTCTTCTTTCTTCTTTCTCACAAATATTTTTTAGATCATTAATGTTGTTAATATAAAGTACATTTTCTTTTTCCTTTAAAATTTTTGATATTACACCAAAGTGACCATCAACAATGCTTTTTCCATGGCATTCAACAAAACGGTTATATTTTATGGAACCCTTAATATATTTAGGTGCCTCTTTAAATAAGTAATATAAAAATTCATATGATCTAAAATGATTTCCATTATCTGTCCATACTTTTATATTTTTTATTTTTTTAAATCTATCTAATTTAAGAAGACTTATTAGACATTCACCTGAAAATAAAGAATCATGTGATAATATTTGAGACAAAAAATCATGATATTCATATTTAATTTTATTGTTTTCTTTAAAAACTAATGCAAACCCTAATAATGAGATTGGTTTTTTTGAATAAAAACAATTATTGGTCTCAATTGGACCACCTCCAACCTTTAAGTTTTCTTTATAATCTATAACTACAACACAAGACTCATCATCTAGTTCATTAATATCTTTTTTATATTCACAATTTTGATGAACATAAAAGTCTTGGTGCTGATTAATAGTCTTTAAGTCATTGTCTATAGATTCTGGTAATGGTAAGTTTTTACTTTCACATTCTTCCTTCTTTTTTTCTAGTGAATTTTTTAAATTACAAATATTGCACATATCAGTTTGTTTTTTACTTTTTATTATATTTTTAGGGATTAATTTATAGTAAGTAGAAATTGAAACTGAAATTTCATTTTTTATTTTCATATTTTCATATATTTCTTTTTTTGTTTTAAGTAGAGAGTATTTAATTTCAGTTGAGTAATTACTCATCTCTTTTTCTATATCTTTATAAATTTTTTCAGGCACTTTTTTTGTAAACTGGCTTGTTTCAAAAGAATTTTCCAGCAATTTTTTAATTATTTTTTTAGTTATTTCTTTTTTTAATGAATAGTTATTATTTTTTTGGCTTTTTTTGTTTAAGCTTACATTTTTATTTTTATTTATTTTTCTTGAGTATTCAAACTCACTTTTGGTTATATTAAACCCCATATCATTAAGCTCTTTTAAAGAGTAACTGGAAGTAACCAGAGATCGCAAGGCTGGGAGATGTTTTTGGGGAGAAGATTTCATGAGATCCTTTAAGTTTTCAATGAACTCATTGCCTTTTTGATTTTGAATAGTTGGCAGGAACTGAGCTTTCCCAAATTCAGTTTGAGTAAGGAAGTGCTTGATGAAATTATCAAGATCATCACCAGCAATAAAGAGGAATGCCTTTTTTAACATTGCAATTCTCTCTCTTTTTGTTGAAGCTCCCAAGGAAAAAAAGGGTAGCATGGAAGAAGTAAATTTAACTGAGGACATGGTAGTATTTTGAATCTGTAATTAGGTCAGATCTTTGATGTGTGCCTTAATGATGGAGTAGTTATGATCAGAATGTGGTCTTTGAATTGGGTTATTTGGATTAGAAGCTTTGTGGTACTTTAGCTCTTATATACCAAGCTAAATGACACCATTCTGAAAGAAATGGTGTGATAGCTTTTATTATAGTTTGAACTTGAATTTATGTTTGCAGAAATTAATTAAATACCCAGTTTTCATGCACAAGTGATATATGTGAAGCAGCTAAGCATTATTATTACATCATATCCTCTTTGTAATCAATGCAAATCAATTAAAATGATGTATTCAGTTAATTGTAACTCTTCCGCATATTTTTAAAATGATAAAATATTAAAGAATTCCATTTAATGAATGCTCAATTTGAGGTTCGAAGCTCACTTGAACCTTAAAATCAATCTAAACAGTGATAAAAACATCCTAACTTCAAACTATCATAAAATCCTAGAGAATTGAGCTTTTTAAATAAAATAAAATGCGAAAATAAAGCTCTCAATCTTATCTTTAATTTCATCAAATAAAAAACATCTGTTGTGTATTCAAAAAAAAGTATTTATTAGCTTTGAAGTAATCTACTTTATATCATTAGATATAATCATATAATAAAATCTGGATTATGCTCTTTTAAATTACTTTTGCTTTAATATTGAGCATAGTATACATATTAAAATTTTTACACCAATAGAAAGATAAGATTCTTAGCTTCATTTTGATAGTTTACAGTGTGAAAAAATATTAATTTTTCATTGAGTTATTAATGTTTTAAATATAAATTGTGTAATTAGTTACTTTTTCAAAATCGAACTGTGTTATGCTGCGACTTGAGCAGCATGTGCATTAGAAAATGGCCTAATCTCTAAAATAATGACCCATCTGTTCAAAAATGTATATGGTACCCTATACCAAATACTTCCAAGTGGTGACACTGTACCCTACATTCTGTCAACTCAAAATACTGACACCATCCTCAGATATCACAGAGATCTGGAACACACCTGTAGCAGGAACTTACACAAGTACCTCAAAACACGCTACTGGTGGTCCAATATGCTGGATGACATCAAAGAGGTACTGGAGCAATGTGAAGTCTGTGACAAGTACTCCCAAACCAAAGCGCCACCCAAATCAGTAGTACCTGTATACATCACATAACCCTTCAAGGTATGGTTGTTGGATATTGTGGGACCAATGCCTGGTGAAAACAAGGGCAAAAAGTACAACATGCAGCTATTGACTATGCAACCAGATGACCTGTGGCACAAGCCACAAAAGAGCATAAAGGCAATGACGTGAGACAATTTATTGAAAAGAAATAATAGGCAAATTTGGAAAGCCTGACCTCCTGATCACAGATGGAGGCGCTGAACTTAAAGCCATCAACACCAACGTCTACCTTGCCAAAAACGGGATAAAACACATAACAGCCAGCCCATATCATCCTCAAGCAAATGGACAAGTAGAACAACTAAGCGGCGCGCTTGTAGAAGCCCTCAGTAAGTTATCTGCTAACAATCCAAAGGCTTGGGTTGACATGCTTCCAACAGCACTCATGGTCTGCAGAACAAAGGTTAACCGTAACATGGGCAAAAGCCCATATAACCTCGTCTATGTACAAAAGCTTGCTCTTGTTAGTACAGCTGCAGGACCCCAATTACCTCTACCTAAGAAGGTGCCAGAGGCTAACAACCCCAACATACAGCAGGCTAGAAAGGACCAAGAAGACATGGAACACAAAAGAGTCAAGAGAGAAGCAATTCTGCTACAACAGGAAAGATTCCAACCCAGAGACAAAATCTGGGTTGTCAACCATGACCAACACAAGTTAGACCCAGGATTGTGTGGACCAGGCATTGTTATGGAAGTCAAACCCAATAATACCTACCTTATCAAGGGAATTGGAGCATGAACCAAGCTGAAATATATGCATCACAATCAACTCCGCCTATGTAAAGCCAGAACAGCCCAACACAATTCCAGACTCCCTGTCCCCAACGCCAAACTGGATTAATACCGAGCACGCATCCCCGACTCTCTGAAGAAAATTCCCAAGGCTCCGCCTTCTAGCTCCCAGGGGGAGATATTGCAACATCTTTGATTACTCCCTCTCAGAGAATTAATGCCCTGAGTAGTTCACCAAATGAGTCACCAAATAGCTCACCAACTAATCAATAAGTTGGTGGCACTCCTATCATTTGACCATCTATTACAGGGATCACACAATCCAGATCCTAAGTGAAACACAACTTGAGTAAGCCTCATGACTAAGAGGAACATTATTCAGATAAGCCCCATGACCTTCATGACGTACATAGACAGTATGTGGCTTTCCATGATACTATATAATATTCTATACTCTACCCAGTAAAGTATCATTCTTCACTTAATTTTCCCCTTTATCTCATTTATTATACTTCCCTGAAGTATAATTTTGATAGATACAACCTCTTCAAGATCATGAAGCATAAGGTTTGGTGGCTCCATATGCCCAGAGCATCCTGGACCTCCTCAAAACTTGTGTGCTATGTGAGAAAAACATGTCCAAACCTGCTCCACCCAAGTTGGTGCTACCCATCAAGGCCATATAACCCTTTGAGCAGTAGGCCCTTGAAATTGTAGGGCCCCTACCCAAAGACAAGCTGGGAAAGAAGTACATCATCACAGCCATTGGCTAAACACGCTGGCCCGTGGCGTGGGCAACCACCAATCCCACCGCCATCATCACCACTCAATTCATTGGTAAGGAGATTGTAGCCAGGGACTGGCTGGAAGGGGTTGTCATTCTCTAGTAAGGGAAAATGTATCTCAGAAATATGTATAGGGGTCAAAATGGGCTTTTATTCACTCTCAGAAGGAAGATCCCCTTAGAAACCTTCTGGTATATGGTCTGGGGGGTCAAGGAAACAATATGTATTTGCCAATACTTGGAGTCTTCCAACAATATCTTGGACTCCTTGTACTTGGTCTTGGACTCCTGCACCTTAGCCTTGGACTTCTGCTCCTTAGACTTAGACTCCTGCTTCTTAAACTTGGACTCCTTCACCTTAATCTTGGACTTCTGCGCCGCGCTTAGGATCCAGCTTCTTATTCTTGAGCTCCTGCTCCATTATCATGGGCTTCAGCTCTCTTTATAGCTCCAGTGACCTTAATTATTCCACTTGTATAAGTACAACCAAGCTCCTGCTGGTGATCAAAAGGCTTCCAAAAACCTCTTGGCAGAAACTCAAAAGGCCTTGGAAAGACCCCATCAAAGACCCAGAAAGACCCTGTAACTTTCCAGTCAGCCACCTTCCTATAGTCTCCTTTTCCCAACGGTTCCGCCTTCAAAATAGCTTTCTTCAGAAGCTTAAACCATTGCCGCTCACTTTTTCCTATAATAACTTAAGCTTACATGCTTACTTTCTCAAAAGCTTAAAGTATTAATTCACTATTTCCTTGCTTATACTTTAAGCTTTTGGCTTCCAACCAATCATTTTCATCAGGAAACCTGCCAGAACTCAACCAATGAATGCAGAGCGCATAAATAGACCATTTCTGAAGTTCCACTGGGATCCAACTAGGAAAATAATTTCCACAGCTCAAACCGCTCAAAGCAACAACTCTTCACGCACCAAAGCGTTAACTGGTCCATTATTCTGGCACCAATCTTCCCTGCATTTAAACTAAACCCATTTAAATAGTAGAATACTATTTAAACTGTTCTTTCTGGACCTCTTCAAAGTTTTCCCCATATTTTTACAAATATTGTAAAATCCAAGGAAAACGTCCCACCAAAACAACTTTATATCCCGCTCTCATAGCAACATACCTTCATCTATCCTAGGAACTTAATAAATAAATATCTTACCCACACTTCTATCCACACTCTTCTTGATTTTAATACTAAACCAAGGCAAAACATTCCACATCTTCCCACTTTGGCAAATCAATTTGGCAAAATCTTGGCTCATTTCTCCGGACCACCAGTTCTTCACCATCATCTTTGGGTTCTTTAGCCAGCTCTTCAACCACATCTTCACACTCTTCAGCTTAACCAGCAAACAGTCCATCTTAGTTCACAGAAAAGCTCCTTTCCAGTCTTTAAACGGCCTATCAGTCCTCTGGCTACTCCTTTATCATGACCTGCTACTTCTGCATCATGATCTTTGAGCCCTTTCACTTATCCTCACTAGGAACCATCTTGGTTCCACCTGCATAATGAACCATTTTGGTTCCAAACTTCAATATAAACCAACAGTCCTTCAACTAGCCTTCACTGTGATCAAACAGTTCCTCTCACTAGTCTTCTCTGCTGATTCTATGAACCACCTCAGTTCTTTATCTCAGTCCCTGTTACCAGAACCTGTAGACCCAGGCATGAGTCTACATTGAACTGGCGTTTTAATGGGCCCTCGCAAGTGGTATTCCACTTAGGCCATCCAACCATAGATCCTCAAAGCCCATGTTGTTATTTTTACTCACCCAGGTGATTAAGTCTGGGCTTTCAGTTGCAAAGTAATCAGCTCTACTTCCCAGAGGCCTGATCACACCAAGTTCTGCAGCTTGCTTCCCCAAGCAAACTGCTTTTGTGACACCTCTGAGCAAATCTATACCCTCCAATGCTCACTTTGGGTCCTCCCCCAAAGCTCCCATAGGGGCATAAACAAGGACACCCTACCAGTCTGTTAGGTAGGGTGCTTTCTCACAGACCTCCTGTAAGCATATTAGGGTACATAGAGCCTTCAAAGCTCTTTCCCTCCCTGGCAGCCCGCATTACCCACCAGGGGTCCAAAACCTTCTCCACCTCAAACAGACAAAGTTCCCTGCTAGCTATCTCATTCTTCACCCTTTTGAAGCCACAGTTCCCTGCTAGGTGAAGAACTCTAGCCCACAGCAGCCAATATCTTCTTCTGGGTGGAGGCATTATCTGCCTCTAGTAGTCTTTACACCTACTAGCTAGGCCTTACCATCCCTAGTAGCCATCATTCCCTACTAGGCCTCTACCTGCAACAAACAACCAAACTTTTTCTTGATCAACATTAGCCCCGCCTGCAAACCACCAAACATGTGGACCGTCACAGGCGCGTTTTGGTTGCCCCAAACAGCTCATCACTGATGGTGGGTCTGAACTTGTGGGTAATTTCATAAAGGCGTACTTGGTGAAAAAAGTCCTTGAACACATTGTCATCACTATATACCACTCCTAAGCTAACAGGCGCATATATAGCCTAAATAGGTCCCTGGTCCAACTCATTATCAAATTATCCCAGAAGCACCCAAACACCGCCTGAAATGAACACCTCCTCACTGCTCTACTCATACTGCAAGCCAGAATCAACAGTGGTACAGGCTTTAATCCTAGTGCACTGGCCTTTGGCACTCCTGATGGGGTAACAGAGATAGATGAGGGCAAGTTGAAGACAACTGCCCCAGGTAAACTGCCTCTCACAGTCACTCCCTCTTTAGCCCAGTGGCAGGCCAAGGCCCGCAATCTTGAACAGAAACAGATTAAGGGGGCAACAAGGAACCTTGAGGCAAAGTATACTGTAGGTGACCCTGTCTACACCATCAACCCTAATTCCATGAAACTTGAGCCTAATCACCTTGGGCCCTACCAAGTGGCTGTTGTTTACAGCAATCACATCTACCAACTCAAGAATGTCCAAGGAAACACCAAAAGACTCCACCATGATTGCTTGCACTTGTGATGCACCATATTCACCCAGAAGAGATCCATACACAACTTTTTAGAGCTTTCAAAAGAGCCAATCTTGTTACCAGATGACAAGCAGGGGGCAAGGGGTTTTTTAAACCAAGATTAATCCCCTGCCTGCTAACATATCTCAAAAAACACAGGGGCGCTCAAAGAGACACCCCATAACATAATTACTGGTATAGAGAATTCTTTGGGCAATTTCAAACTACAGGCATTATCTTCAAATTAGGAGCAATTTCAATTTGATACACTGATCTCTTGATTAAGATATTTCCAGCCCAAAACCTTATACCAAACTTATCACAGCGCCATCCTCTGATAGATCTATGACTTCTCAATATATTACATAACCATGTTATTCTCTAAATAAACATTATCTAATTCATATCCCTGCCCTTTCTAATTAGCCTGTTGTCTTCCCCCAATCTAAATACTGAACCATTATTGGTTCAGTTGCAGCATCTTATAAGTTCTTATTATATATTTTTCTACAAATTTTAACTTGAGAATAAGTTGCTTGTGCTAAATATGAAATCATTGAGATTTTAATAAGAGTTATAGGTTTTTTTTTCATCTTTTACTAGTTTTTTATAAAAAAAACCCTCAAGTTAGTTAAGATTTATTTATTGAATATGTAAAAAAACCATCTGCCCTCTTTTTAAAAAAGAGGGATCTTAAAAACTATTCTATCTTAATTACTAAATACTTTTAAAAAGAGCTAAGATTTTAGGTAAAGGTTTGATTTTCAACAAGACTCATCATACCAGTATTTTTGTCATATAATTATGTTAATTTTTATAACAATGTCATTTTGTGTTAATCAGGGCTCAAGAAATAAAGCTATCTGAAGTAAGATGGTCACTAGCTTTTAATACAGTTTGATTTAGCTGTAGGTATAAAAGGCTTAATTCAATAGAGGTCTTTATATTATAGAGATTAAATAAGTTTTATTTTAATAAAAGTGATGTAATTCTTTAAGCTTATTGATAGAAAATTAAAACAAAGTTTTAAAGCGCAAAGCGGCACAGTTAATAGAAAACAGGTTGATCTTTAAAATAATGACCCATATGGTCAACCCTGGAAGCAACTGAGATAGCTTTGCTGGTAGTTTTTTAAATTTATAGCCTGAAATAGATTATCACTCTTGTTGTATGCTTAAGCCTCCTCAACTGCTAACACCAAAATCCCCATCAAGGAGGGGACAGGAAGGTTTTCAGTGACTAATTTTCTTACAGTGGATCTCCAGCCAAATTTGATCTAGCTATAGCTTTCCCTGTTTGTAATTTTTTTAGATTTACAGAAGCAAAAGATAATTCCATAGATATACCCTTTAAAGAGCTCTGGTGTTGTTATTTTTTTCTTACTAGTGGGATTTATTTATCTGGCTTTTAAAAAGGGATCTTTTAAATGTAAGCCTGTTAAGTGCAAAAAATAAAGGTATAACCATTAAAAATGTTGATTGGAGTATCAATTAAAGCTAGAGCTTTTCAGGCTCTTGTTGTTGTAAAACTAAAAAAATCATGGAGATTATAGTTGGACCAGGTTTGGCTGGAAACCTGTTATATGAAAACTGATTTGGCTGAACATCTTCCTGCCCCGTCAATGGGTTTATTTTATACTAACCCTTGGGTTCTGTTCTGAGCTGGCTTGGTTATGTTCACCTCCACTGCTGTGAAAACTACTAAATTTGCCCTTGGTGCAATTGGGAGAACTATTCTTTATAGCCTATGCTGTGTCGTGTTTCGGTAGACTGGGGTGGTAATATTCTACTGATAGTTAGCCAAGGTTTCTATTTATCAACACTCTACCTGTAGATAGTAAAGTGACAGCAAATAAAGGACATAAGAAAGAAGGATAATGTGACAAAACTGGTTTATTTGTTTGTAACTGCAAAGATTATATAGAGAGGGAAGATGATTGAGTTTGGTTGGGGCAGGAAATGGGATAAGCTATTCTAAGGATGGATAAAGTGGTCCAGGAATAAAAGGGCGACAGATCAACCAGCTTCACACGGCTTCCCAATTAAGGGAATTAGCACAAACCATCTATTGTGTGAAATCGAGCCTTGGATTTGCTTTGTTGGATCGGGTGTGTAATCAACTGGGCTATCGCTTACCACATTTGGATCCTTGATTAAACTAACGATCAAAGTAGAAACCAGAACGCGACAGAACGCTCGCGCAATTGTTATATCGCTTAAACCTTGATGGACGACCTATTGTCTGATCCATATAGGGTCTGCAGCACTCTGGCATATATCAAAGGGTTGAATAGCTAGAATTGTCTAAAAATTAGCGGAATTTTTATATCAAGCAGGGGACTAAATGCTATAAAATAACAGTTTCACTGCATTAATTGAAGCGCTTTAATTAAAAGCTTGAGGCAGCATTATTTTGAGGGCTTTTAACAGTGCATTGCTTTCTTGTAGTGGACCTGATGGCGCATTTGCAGGGAGCTCTAGGTTGAACTAATGGTCGGAAGAAGGCACATGGATATCTGTGTTGGCAGGAGCCTCTAGAGGTGGATTGTGATTGGCTTCGGTCTCGGACACTATGTCTGCTGAGCAATTCATCCGCGCAGTCAAGGCGGCAGCTAGCTTTCCTTCCAAAAGACCATGTGGAAGCGGTGGGTTGTCAGAGTGATGCAGGGAGCCCGGAAACAGGCTGGGTTGAAGTTTGACTTGGTCCTGCTCAGTCAAGAGTTGGCTTGCATACCTAAGCGAGCTGAATTGGGGTTAGGATCTTAAAACTATAAAACAATACATGGCATTAAACTCATCAGATGCAGGGAAGTTATCTTCAACCCAGCCAGGGTTTACGTGGTAGTCAACGCTCTCCTGCTTCTGTTGGAAAGAGAAATGGCAGCGATCAACTAAAATGCGGCCGCCTCTCCCTTTTCTGCGGCGGAAGCACACATCCTGATGCGAGGCATTCGGCACGAGAGAGGGTGGATAGCAGAAATATCTCTGGGATGAAGGAATAGAAGGAAACTGGTATGGTAGCTAAAGAACAATTGCATATCAGAGCAATACAAAACCCACTTACGTCTGTAATATCAAGCCATCCTGCTTCCTCGGATTTCCTTCTGCCACTCGGTGCTCTTCTAGGCTTGGGCTTGGGCTTAGGTTTTTGGGTGACTGAGACAGTGGAAGCAGCTTCTTCGACAATTCTAAATAAAGCTTGAGCCAAAGACAACCACATTTCACTTACTTCTAAAAGACCAAATCATCAAGAGCACACGAGGTAAGCATCTGTAAAACTTAAACTTTTCTGTACCTGCTTCTTGTTGGGAGGAATGATGCAAGGAGTGGCATACTGTGCCGCGACACGCTTCTTATGAATGCTGTTGCGGAGCTTGAATACTTGATCCTGAACTTTGATGAGCTCCTCCAGCGTTTCTTCACGCTTGAGCGTAACAGCTATGATCTCTTGGCAAGTTTTCATGTCTTCCCTTAGCTTATTCAGTTTGGAAATATAGAAACTGTCTGTGGCTCTAGTCCGCCTCTGTAGTTTCATCTCCCTCCGCTTGAAGCATAAAAAGGGGTCATTCCCGGCTTTAGTGGACCGGTCAATCTATAAAACACTATTAGAACATAAAATAAAAGTTGATGAATATTCTTACTCGTAGCCTTGGCATGATAGGCTCTCCTGAAGGCTTATCCCGCCGGCGCTTCAACCAGTGTTTAAACACGAAATTGATATGACAGTCTAAGGATTTGCTCTTGGGATTTAAAGTCTTGAGTGACGTTTGGATGTCAATTGGGACAGTTGATTTCTCATCCTTCTATAACAAAGTAAGTAATAGATATACACACGCCAATACAATGTTGATCCTTCCATCAGCAGCAGCCTCTTCTAGCAGAGACATGATCTCTTCAAATCTAGTCTCACGAAGCTTCTTGAGTGCAGGGTCATTCACACTGCGCAGTAGCTCCTGGTCGACCTCATCAAGACAATATGTGGTGCCAATGCTATCTTCGTAGATATCGTCATAGGAAATAAGGGCCGAGGGTTGCTTAAAGTCAGCAGGATAAAGAGTGTTGTAATCTTCAATTATTTTCGATGCATCCGGCGTGGGGATATATTTCGATGTTACGTTGCCACCCGTATAAGCTGCTTGGGAAGCAAGAATAGCAATTTGAAGATGGTGTTCCTAGAAGGTAGCATTATTATGTAGTTCACACTAACATTATCAAGGGTATCGTGCTTGAAAATAGTACAAATACAAATTTTAAGAAAAACCCGCTACTTAACAGCAAGGTACCGATAAAGAATGCATCATCATTTATCGAAATATGATTTGGAAAAAGATATTTTTTAAAGGATTATGAATTGAAATGTTCCTGACTGGTGATTGATTATGCTAATATATAGGTTGAATCCAAGTGAAAAGGAAATTTTCACATTAAGGAGCCACTGGCTGCGACATAAATTAAATCAATTAACGGGATGGAGCCAATAAGAAGCAGCTATTTCGTGGCTCGTTTTTAGAACGAAATGCAATTACGTAAGTCAAGTAGAATGACGTAAGTTGGAGAAATATTACTTGCGTATTCAAAACCAATAGTAAAAACAGCAAAACTAAAGCATATATTAACAGAAGAAAAGATGAAAATAATAAAAATATTCAAAGGTATTAAAAAGCTGACCTCTTCCTCCTCCTTCTCTACACCAGTTTCTATCTGAACAGAAGATCGTTGAGAAGCTATAGAATCAATATCGGGTGCATCAGAATCTCGCAAGATTAGAAGAAGCTTTTTGTTGTCAACCTTTCGGCTGCGAAAGCTCATTCTGGACCCATAAGTAGCCATGATTGAAGCCTACAGGTTAGGAATATTTAGACTGGGGTCAAGTGATTTGGTTCGCGTAGAAAACAATTGAATTGCTCAATGATAGATATTTTTTTGGTAAAACAACCAGGCCTTGGTCCAAATAGTACCTTTTGTTATTTTCTGCAACTGCTTTTTGCTTGGAAGGAGCCAAAGTTGTGTATTTCCTATTGGCGCGGTGCTTGGCTTGGTGCCTGATCCCTCATTTTCAATCTAAGGGATTCGCTCCTATCTGAAACGTGGTCAATAAGGCAAGTTATCCACTTCCTTTGCCTAGGTTGATTGGTTTATGTCATGATTTGTTTATTGCCGTAATTTTAATCCATTCTTTCGGAACGCGTGGTCAGATGATCTCATTGTAATTCAGCTCGCCGGTGGCTTACCAACCTATTTAACATCCAGCCACTCATCATAGAGAAACGAACCTATCTGACGCATGTTCAACTGGAGCACGATGAGCTAGATTTTTGGTTGAAAATAATGAATACAAAACTAACTTCTTTGATTTCATACAAGGTCAGCTCTTGACGATAGGGCTCCCCTATTACACCATATCAATATAAACGCTTTAGAAATCCACTTTTTGAACCGAATGATTTAAACCTAAGAGGCTGATTGGTTATCAGCTCAATTTTATAAAATGATTTTTACCTTTCCCACGACCAAACAAGTTATGGTGTCACTGCTGTAGCCAAGCATCGCTTTGTTATTCTTGATACTTAAAGCTAACTAATTATTTTCTTAATTTCTATTCATAGCCTTTATTGTGAAAGCTTTAGTAGTATATCATTGCATTTGATACTTAGCGCTTCTTTGAGCTTTAAGCTAAACCAATAATTTTTACATTATAGGTTGTGGGCTACAAGTGTGGGGTGGCAGGTGGGATGCCAAAAGATCAAAGCTGAACCACACTCGGCTTTTTCTTGTACAGCTTCCATTGATATCTTTTTCTGTTACCCTAGCAGAAATACTTTTTTTGGTAGTCCAGCATATCTTTTTTGAAATCTTTATTATTCTAGTTGTTAAAATATGATTTAACCAAATCTAAAGTCTATAGCTTTTTGGTAATAAAAACAATAGCTTTAGTGTTTTTGCAACTTCCGTTAGAGAGGTATGGATTAATGCTTTGCCATCACCTCTATTAAACTATTGTCAAGGCTTATTTTAGAGTTACAGTAGCCTGCATAAGTAATGGGTCAACAGTATTTTTTAAGATAAAGAAAGATTTTACAAATTGAAAATGAGTAAAACTAGCATGAAAAGATGCACTGCAAAATTTTACACAAGGCTTTAACAAAAATAAATAAAAGTGAAACAAATATAAAACAAAATTGAAAATAAACACTATTATAGCTTTTTAGTATATATAAGAGTTATGCCCATAAAATGCTTATGAAACAGAGCCTCTTTTCCAAACTTACCTAGTTAATAGAATTGAGGTTAGAGAATCTTTTGAACAGAAAAGATGGCTAAAACAAGAAAAATACCAGAATATATTCCTGGTCAAGTTATTCTAGCAAAAGATATGGGGTTATCTTATAGAAAAATAAGCAAGAAACTTAAGTTTGGTGCTGAAACTGCCCGAGGAATTTACCTACGGTACCAAAAAACCAACCCAGTGAAGAATTGTCCCAGAACAGGTCATCCTAAAAAAACTAGTGAGAGAAATGATTAGGGCTACGTCGTCCCATCCCCGGACAAAACCCAGATTCTGTCCGAAGTTTATGAAAATGTGGAAGGAAGTATATTTTCTATTTAAATCTGATCTTCCAGAATGCTGGACAAAAGAAGATCTTTATGCGGGGGTGGGAAGCCGCAGCCCTAGAAATGATCAACTGGTAATTAGAAAGGTTTTGCAAAATCGCTTTTTATCAGCCCACAAATTAAGGAAATGTACAAAAACTCTTTAGAAGTTAAAGTTCCTGAGACTACTGTACATATAAAACTACATGATCAAGGGTTATACGGGCATGTTGCAAGAAGAAAACCCTTTATTACTCCAGAAAATATGGTTAAAAGATTGGCCTTTGCTCGTCAATATGTTAATCACCCTATATCTTTCTGGGAAAAGGTTATTTGGTCTGATGAGACCAAAGTGCTTATCAGTGGATCTCAGAGACGCAAAGCTTGCTATTGCAGACCAGGAGAATCTCTCAAGCCCTGCTGTTTAATAGGTACTGCTAAAAATAAACATATGAGTGCCATGTTTTGGGGCTGTTTTACAGCCAATACAAGAGGAAAGATCCAGCCACTCACTGGGAAGGTGGATGCTTTTGTCTACAGAAAAGACTCTTGATTGGAATCTCTGCCGTTTTATGAGAGATCTACAAGATCCAGCCAATTATACCTTCATGCAAGATAACGCTGGTGTCCACAAGGCTAAGATTATTAAGAAATATTTGGATTCTAAACATATTATTTGTTTGGATTAGCCTCCTCAAAGCCCAGACTTAAATCCTATTGAACATCTTTGGGATGTCATTAAGTCTAATTGCCAGAAGACTCCAAACAATCCATATTGGAACTAAAATTTGGAGTGGCTAAAGCATGGGAGGCAATTCCTATGGAAACTTTAAAGAACCTAGTCCATTCTATGCCCAGAAGTCTTGCTGCTGTGATTGAAGCCAAAGGTTGGCCCACAAAGTACTAAGTACTTGAGATATTCAATATTGTAAGTTATCTAAATATGATAATAAATATGTATATTTTTGATTTGTTTTATTTTTGCTTCACTTTTAATCATTTTTACATATTTTTGTTAAAGCCTTGTGTAAAATTTTGCGATGCATCTTTTCATACTAATTTTGCTCACTTTTGATTTGTATAATCTTGCATTATTTTAAAAAATGCTGTTGACCCATTACCTATGCAAGATACTGTATATATTTTTTATTGTGGATTGCTTTTAACATTTAAAGGATATGTTAAAATATCACAAGCTTATATTTCTTTATTAAACCATTGCCTTGTGTTTAGACTTCCTACAGATCTGAGGTTGATACAAGTGAGCTAGTTGGTAAAAATAACTCAAATTTTTCATTTTAACCCAACACCAAATAAAAAAGCTTAGAATAAACCATCTAAAAGGTTTCTTAGCGTTTTATATTGTTATAGTAGTAAAACCTTTTAAAATAGCCTAAAAGTTAGAGATTTTAAAGCTCTATGCTAATAAAAACAAAATCCAACCAAAACAATAAAGATGCACTTGATAGGTTATTAAAGTGATTTATTTGGCATAGCTTTTTGTTGCTTTGTTATTTCCTAGCAAGCAGTAAGAAGTGCTACTATAGAAAAGAAATTTTGGAAATCAGCCAGTAGAAACCTGTTTGTAGAGTACCTTATCGCTTGCAAAAAAATGCTTGCTGACCCAGCATCTGCTTTGGGGTAATCACCAGGAATTTAGAATCTAGGCCAATAAATTTGCAGAAAGAACCCACCTAATCTATGGCTGGCTATTGTTAAAGATTGTGGGTAGTGAGTTGGCAACAAAACCTACCTAACCCAGGGTCTGCTGCAGGGCAAAGTTATGTGATCTTTAGGTTAAATTTAGAGAATTAAGAGGATACTTGCTTGATTGAAGCTTGTCTTTGGGGCAAAATCTGGTTTTCAATCTAGGTCAGTAATTTTAGTAAAATATTATTTTTCAATCCCAAGATCTGCTGTAGACAAGGTCCATCTAAAATGGGATGAGGATGATTAGATCAGAGGAAATGCCTACCTAAAATTTAGCCTTGATTCAGAGTTTAAATGAATTGAGTAAGTTTTAACTTGTTTACCTCTTTAGATCAGTGTTGGCTTCAAAGTTTAAAACTTAAGCTTATCTTCAATACCCCTGATGCTCTTGCATCAAATAGTTATTATAGGGCTTATCTTTTGTACTTGAAGCCAATCTGCAGTGTTTGAAATAAAAGGTTAGTATTGAAGTTAGGTGAGGCGGTGCTGCTCAGTTTGGTGCATTAATACTTTGATTCATTATGAATCAAATTACTAAACATCAATCCAGCCAATCAGATGGCACCAGGCTACCTCCTCATTTTGGGAAGGGTGGCAGGGGCCCTATAATTTGTTTTTGAATGTAAAGGCACGTTTTAAAAGCACACTTTTGAAAAGCTTGGGTTTATACCTGAGCCTTTTTTGCCATCTTTTTAAATCTATTAATAAAAAACCTTTAAAAAGGTTACAACCTATATGCAATTTTAATTTCAAATCCAATGAAGATATTTCAGATATTTATTTACCAGTGGAAATTTCAATTATTAAAAGAGATATAACTCCAAAAAACATAATAAAAATTATCTTTTGAACTTTTTCAAATAAATGCAAGTTTTATTTATAACTTAAAAAGCTTTATTATTTATTAAGCATGCCAATAATATACTTCTGAAAAGTATACAACATAAATAAAGAGAAAATTGAAGATAAATATAAAGATACTTTGTTTAATAAAGAAGATAAAGGACTATATAGTATCATGATAAGCCACACAGTGCCCATTTAAGTCATGTTAGTTGTAAGGCTTTTCTAATTATTGTTACTCATAAGATTTGAATGTTGGATCCTTGTACAACACAAGAAGTACTGTAAATTCAGAACCTAAACGTAAAAATGCGGGATTGTCAAATCCTTGGTTCAAATTTTGAATCACTTTTGCGGGCAACTCAGCTGAGTGAAAAATAAAATATTTAATAAAATCAACCATTTAATTTGACTTTTGATTTATTTAAATTGGCAAATTTTGAATCTCTTGAGTAGATAACTCAACTAACAAAAGACAAAACTCAGCAAACAAATGCGGGATACATAAATCAGAAATGCAGGATTCTAATGTACAATTTGAGATTTCCTGTATTTCAAATGAATCATAGACATCATGTTAAATTAACAAATCTGAAATTGCGGGATTGTCAAATCCAAGAACCAAGTTTCAAATCATAATTGCGATGAATTTGAAATAAATATAATTTATAGGTGTCTCAAAAAGGATGCTAAAGGATCTAGAGTAGATTTGTGCTAATTCTTTTAGGAATCATAGGCATTCTCAAAAATCAACCTATTCCATTTTAGGACGGCTAAAATTTAGATGCTTGATTACAGTAGATTTTAAAAAACGCTAATAATAAAATAGAATTATATATTACAATCTTTTTTTACCATGTTTCCTTTTCCCTGGTGTGTTGATAGTTCATTTGCTGTTGATAAGGTGTTTGCATTTAATTGAATGGGTTCACCTCCAGTTGCCTTGGTAATAGGAAATCAAGCCGCCTCCCCAAGACCAACTGTGGTCGCGGAGGCGGCTTGATTTCCTATCGCCAAGGCAACTGGAGGTGAAACCATCCAATTAAATGCAAACACCTTATCAACAGCAAATGAACTATCAAAACACCAAGGAAAAGGCAACATGGTAAAAATTGATTGTAATATATAATTCTATTTTATTATTAGTATTTTCTGAAATCTACTGTAATCAAGTATCCTTAATAGCAGTACATGAATACACAGTGCATTAAACTGATGGTTTATCTTTTCCCCTCCTTTCTTCCTTGAAATGAAGTTTTGTTGGCCCCTTGGCTACGCCAGGGGCCAAAAAAATTTTAAAAAATTTCTGCGTCATCAGGAGAGTAGCTCATAAATCATTATATGGGTTTATGGTTGCTATATTAGTGATTTAGAGTGCAGAATATTGCATCATTTCCAGTTTAGACAATTTTACACTTCACTTAATTTCATGTCTAAACATGGTTTTTGAGATTGTATTTTCCATTTGATTTTATCCAGAGTGGAGCTTCTTGATTTGGGTTGATTTTTCCTAGTTTCTTACTTTACATTCAATTTGGATTCCAGTTGCCGCAATTAATATCTGAGTTTACTAGTGACATTCAAAAGTGATTTGAAATTTGGTTCTTGTATTTGACAATCCCGCAATTTCAAAAAACATAGTAAACTTAATGAAAATGGTTGATGGATTTGAACGCTTCAAATCTGATTCCAGTTAATTCATTTTGTCCATTGGAAATATGCAGTTTGACTTGAAGTTTGCAAAGTGTCTATGAGTTCCCGCATTTTTAAAAATTCAAATAAAAATACAAAGAATTCAATTTAATTAAAAAGGCTATCCTGCAAAAGTGATTCAAAATTTGGACCAAGGATTTGACAATCCTGCATTTTTACGTTTAGGTTCTGAATTTACAGTATAGTAACAGTGCCATCAACTATTTGGTAGTTAGGTCATTTCTCAGGAAAATGATTTTCTGAGAGAGAGTAATTAGAGAAGTTGTTGCACGGTCATTATTTTAATTACATTAAAAAATATCTTTAGAATATACATTAGCTTTAAGGGCTGTTGAGATAAAAAATTGATTCAGCCTAAAGCTAAATCATCTTGGCTGAGAACAAAACTGACCCAGCTTAAATCAAGATGTAAATAGATTCAAACCTAATGTAATTTGATATATATTTTTTATTTTTAATTTCATTCTGAGCTGAGTTAACTTTTTTCTCAGCTGAGATAATTTTGCTTTAGGCTGAATCAATTTTTTATCTCAACAGCCCTTAAAGCTAATGTATATTCTAAAGATATTTTTTAATGTAATTAAAATAATGGCTGTGCAACAACTTCTCTAATTACTCTCTCTCAGAAAATCATTTTCATGAGAAATGACCCAACTACAGTAGTTTTAAAAGCTATGGCAACAAGAAAAAATACTTCAGATTTAAACAAAATGATTTCAGATTTAAACAAAATCCAACTCTCAGGTTAAAATATACACTCTGTTAACAGGGTTTATTAGTGTTAATGGGCAAAATGGGTCAACACAGCAACAAAGGGCTCACATGCAAAGCAAAACCATTTAAAATACAATCCAAAATACATTGATTCACAAAAAAATGGTGTGAATTGACTTTTGGTGTACATATGGGACATTATTTTTCTTGTTATGCCTAGGCGCCAGATTGGTTATTTTATAACTTAATCACATTATTCATATTCAAATTATTCAGAAAGAGTAAAATACAATCAATCCCAAATATTTAATTGATCTTGGGCTTGGGTGATTTTTTAAAAAATAATTCATTGATTTTATAATTGAAAATTGCAACTTATAGTACTACTGAAAATATCTTAAGTGCTACTACAAACCAAAAATATTTATGATGAGTTGCATGGGAGAGTAATAGCAGCCCCAAAGCTATAAATGCTATTACCCTATCTTTGGCTCATCATAAATATTCTTAGTTTGTTTCAGAAAAAAAGGTTGTTGTTTTTGAAAGACTGATAACTCTATTTAAAATACACCCTCTAGTAAGCTGCCCTACTTCATGAACTTGCCCCAATACACTACTAGCATCTTCTGATATTTTTGTTTCTCTGGTATCATCACGTGATTTCAAATGATAAAATATCTCAGAATATTCTGAGAAGCTTTCAAATGTTAAAGGTGAAGTATATAACTTCCCATCTTTCATCAAATATGAAAGATTAATGCGCAGATTTTTAACTTCAAGCTCTCTTTTTATAGGCCTAAATTTCCTTTCATAAATATAAAAAAATGCTTTTTGGGAAACAATTGAACCAGTTAAAGATGAATTGTATAATTCTTTTCTTCTTTCTTCTTTCTCACAAATATTTTTTAGATCATTAATGTTGTTAATATAAAGTACATTTTCTTTTTCCTTTAAAATTTTTGATATTACACCAAAGTGACCATCAACAATGCTTTTTCCATGGCATTCAACAAAACGGTTATATTTTATGGAACCCTTAATATATTTAGGTGCCTCTTTAAATAAGTAATATAAAAATTCATATGATCTAAAATGATTTCCATTATCTGTCCATACTTTTATATTTTTTATTTTTTTAAATCTATCTAATTTAAGAAGACTTATTAGACATTCACCTGAAAATAAAGAATCATGTGATAATATTTGAGACAAAAAATCATGATATTCATATTTAATTTTATTGTTTTCTTTAAAAACTAATGCAAACCCTAATAATGAGATTGGTTTTTTTGAATAAAAACAATTATTGGTCTCAATTGGACCACCTCCAACCTTTAAGTTTTCTTTATAATCTATAACTACAACACAAGACTCATCATCTAGTTCATTAATATCTTTTTTATATTCACAATTTTGATGAACATAAAAGTCTTGGTGCTGATTAATAGTCTTTAAGTCATTGTCTATAGATTCTGGTAATGGTAAGTTTTTACTTTCACATTCTTCCTTCTTTTTTTCTAGTGAATTTTTTAAATTACAAATATTGCACATATCAGTTTGTTTTTTACTTTTTATTATATTTTTAGGGATTAATTTATAGTAAGTAGAAATTGAAACTGAAATTTCATTTTTTATTTTCATATTTTCATATATTTCTTTTTTTGTTTTAAGTAGAGAGTATTTAATTTCAGTTGAGTAATTACTCATCTCTTTTTCTATATCTTTATAAATTTTTTCAGGCACTTTTTTTGTAAACTGGCTTGTTTCAAAAGAATTTTCCAGCAATTTTTTAATTATTTTTTTAGTTATTTCTTTTTTTAATGAATAGTTATTATTTTTTTGGCTTTTTTTGTTTAAGCTTACATTTTTATTTTTATTTATTTTTCTTGAGTATTCAAACTCACTTTTGGTTATATTAAACCCCATATCATTAAGCTCTTTTAAAGAGTAACTGGAAGTAACCAGAGATCGCAAGGCTGGGAGATGTTTTTGGGGAGAAGATTTCATGAGATCCTTTAAGTTTTCAATGAACTCATTGCCTTTTTGATTTTGAATAGTTGGCAGGAACTGAGCTTTCCCAAATTCAGTTTGAGTAAGGAAGTGCTTGATGAAATTATCAAGATCATCACCAGCAATAAAGAGGAATGCCTTTTTTAACATTGCAATTCTCTCTCTTTTTGTTGAAGCTCCCAAGGAAAAAAAGGGTAGCATGGAAGAAGTAAATTTAACTGAGGACATGGTAGTATTTTGAATCTGTAATTAGGTCAGATCTTTGATGTGTGCCTTAATGATGGAGTAGTTATGATCAGAATGTGGTCTTTGAATTGGGTTATTTGGATTAGAAGCTTTGTGGTACTTTAGCTCTTATATACCAAGCTAAATGACACCATTCTGAAAGAAATGGTGTGATAGCTTTTATTATAGTTTGAACTTGAATTTATGTTTGCAGAAATTAATTAAATACCCAGTTTTCATGCACAAGTGATATATGTGAAGCAGCTAAGCATTATTATTACATCATATCCTCTTTGTAATCAATGCAAATCAATTAAAATGATGTATTCAGTTAATTGTAACTCTTCCGCATATTTTTAAAATGATAAAATATTAAAGAATTCCATTTAATGAATGCTCAATTTGAGGTTCGAAGCTCACTTGAACCTTAAAATCAATCTAAACAGTGATAAAAACATCCTAACTTCAAACTATCATAAAATCCTAGAGAATTGAGCTTTTTAAATAAAATAAAATGCGAAAATAAAGCTCTCAATCTTATCTTTAATTTCGTCAAATAAAAAACATCTGTTGTGTATTCAAAAAAAAGTATTTATTAGCTTTGAAGTAATCTACTTTATATCATTAGATATAATCATATAATAAAATCTGGATTATGCTCTTTTAAATTACTTTTGCTTTAATATTGAGCATAGTATACATATTAAAATTTTTACACCAATAGAAAGATAAGATTCTTAGCTTCATTTTGATAGTTTACAGTGTGAAAAAATATTAATTTTTCATTGAGTTATTAATGTTTTAAATATAAATTGTGTAATTAGTTACTTTTTCAAAATCGAACTGTGTTATGCTGCGACTTGAGCAGCATGTGCATTAGAAAATGGCCTAATCTCTAAAATAATGACCCATATGTTTACTATGTGAATTGGTGACAAAATACACCCAAGCGTGGTGTGTCAAAACTCAATCCAAAAACAAAACACAATAGCAACTCACTATGTAAACAAAATCACTCAATCAGTTTGTGCAATGGGTTGTAATCAAGAATGATACCAAGGTATCTAAAATAAGACACAAGATCTGAAACAATTTTTTTAAAAATATTGTGTTGGGTGCTTAATTTGGCGTAAAATATGGGAAAATGGGTGGAAATTATTTTGGGTATTCTAAAATGGGTGTGGTAAAACCAAAAACAACTAACTAAGAAATAAAAAATCTATAATTGGGATATTGGGTGGGAAAACCTTTAATTGAATAACCATATTCATATAAAAGCAAAAATTAAAAATAGGGAATAACATAATTGAAATTTATTTAATATTTTATTAAATTCTCAAAATGGAAGGAACACAGCAACAGACTACCATTGCACCTGTTGTGCGCCGCAGTTGCGGTTGCCCCCGCGGGTCAAAGAATAGACTTAGTGCAACACAAGTGCCTACTCAGGAGGGAGGCGGGAGAGGAGAGTTCCATAGTGACGCTGCACTGACACAGCTGGTTCAAGGAGCACAAGCTGCTAGGGTGCAGAGCATAAACCCTTGGGTCCCAAAGCTGACCCAGAAGCCCACTAAGGTTACCACTACCAAGAAAGTTAGAGACAAGGAGGTAGAACTTACTTTGTATGTGTTTAACGTTGTGTACCGGCAAGAGTTGGTCCTGTCAGCCATGCTGGAGAAGGTGAAGCCTGTACTTGATACTAGCTACAAGCCCTAACTCAGTGATGGCAATCAGGAGGAGGACAAGGAGCCTGAGTTCTACCAAACCAATGAGGGACAGTTAGTGCTAAAGAAAGTTGCTGCGTTTTACACCAAGGTGCCCATGCCCTGTGTTGTGCCCAACGCCAACAAGCCAATCCCCACCGCTAAAAAGCCCGCTCACAAGCGCATTCCTGACATCAAACACATCATCCTTCTTAAGCTAATGTGGGAATCTGGTAATTACAAGGCAGCTGCGGCTCTTGTTGGGGTGGATCCCAAGTACGCCTCGAAGACCTTCAACAAGTTCATTGATACTGGCCAAGTCCTTGCTGTGGAGAAATCCTTGCGTGTTTCCACCATGCTCACCAAGGAGCACAAATGGGCAATCCGCCAGTGGATCACCTGGGAATGCCATCTTGAACTGGCAAATATACAGGCCATGGTCAAGTCCGCTTTTGGGGTTGAGGCCTCAATTTCCTTCTATTATCATTTGGTCAAGGGAATGCACTTTTCCTGGAAAAAGCTCGGGTATCTCCCTACAACAGAAACAGCCCAGCCAATATTGAGACCTGGGAAAATTACGCTGAGGCGTACACTGCCCTCAAAGCCAAGGGGACGGTGAAATTCTATTATATCAATGTATCAGCATTTGCCTCGTTGATGCGCAATGGGTATGGGTATGGGTATGTCCCCAAAGGCTCCAATAACGGGATGGCTTGGCGTGCTGCAGTCCGCGCCACAGCATACTCAATGGTTGCTCTCCTTGGTCCAAAGGGGGTTGATCTTTATCAAGTGATGTTAGGTTCTCACAACAGCCGTACCTTCTTGTCATTCCTCCAATTGGTCCAGGAGCACCTGAGGCGCACAAGCCTGGGCTTCACCAATGTGATTGTGTTGGACAACGTTGGTCTCCACAAGGTGGCTGACATTCTCAAGGAATTCCCAATGATTGACACAAGCATTGCAGTGGGCTCCCAGCAATTGGCCACGGCAAATTTGCGCCTTCTCTTCCTCCCTGCCTATTTGCCCTTCCTAAATCCCATTGAGGAAGTCTTTGGGTGGCTCAAGCAAGTTGTCAATCAAGGAACCCCAACAGGGACCGAGGACCTGTTTGATTTGCTGCAGGCTGGGATCCACACCCTCCCAGCTGAGACTGTGGCCAAATTATATGGCCACGCTGATTTGTTCATCCCTGTGTGCCTAGCCAAACAGCCAATCAATTAAAGGCTTAGTGTGTCCAATTTTTTTATATTCTCTAATTTACTATTCAAGATTTATTGATTATCATTTTATATTTAGATGGTTCCACGCCTGCAATCACATTCAGAAGATCCATCAATAGATGTAAGTAATTTATTTATTTTATTATATATTATTTAATATGTCATCTGAGGTTATCCCAAACGCTTGATACTGGATTACGCAAATATATTTATATCACTTTTGTCAAATAAATATAAAATAGTCTTATAAAAATTAAACGTAAATTGTAAGGTTGAAATTTATTTTATTACTGTATTATTTTATACTTTTATGAAACCCATTTCCACAATATATTTTGCAAATCTTGTTTGCTAAAATATTATTTGAAAAATTATTTATAATATAAAAGTATAGTAGAGTATAAATATATTTATTGATATAGAGATAAAATTAAGTGCGCCTATAATGGGTTTAGCGGTATGTACCCACCCCGCAATGGAGGTGGCACACAACCTCCACCGCCACACTGTAGACGGTGGATACACCCTTATTAAAGTATTTGCGCCTGCTGGTAAAAGGAAGGATGGTGAGGTGGGAATGGAGGAGCAGCTTTTCTGGCGGAGCTGCAAACCCAAAGATGCCAGCCAGGACCAGGGCGTCCTGGATGACGTGATCCACCAAGTCATACCCAGGGGGACCTTCTTCCCGTCCAGTGAGAGCCTGGCCTTGTTGACCCCAAGAAGGACCCTGTCTAGGTCCTCTACAGACGCGCCCATCCCAAAGTAAAATAGGAACCCCAGGTAAACAACCAGATGAAGCCTTTGTCCAGCAAAGGCTTCTGTAAACTTGCACAATTTATTGTATACAGCGCTAATCTTCTTCTTGTGCTTGGTTTTGGAGAAGGTCAGCTCCATAGCTGCAGGGACCCCCGTCTTGTTGGCACTCCAGGCCAGCCCAAAGTCTGCCAGGAGGATTTTTGTCTTCTTTACAGCTGTTGCGTCTGCAACAGCCAATTTTGACACCACACACCCAAAGTTCTCCAACAGGTAAGAGATGGTATGCTCCACTGGGAAGCAGAAGCAAGCAGCCGCATGAGCCCAGCCCATCTCCGGTATATTCTTGAATGGGAGCGTTGCCAGGACGTCCCAAACAAGCTCAATGGAGTTTACACAGTAAACTCCACTGAGGTTAACCGGGTCCAGGCAGACCAGTTGGGCATCCTTGTAGGCAGTAACTGCCCACTCAGATGCCCCCTCACCATGCAAAAGCCCAGCCAATGCCTCCCTGGACATCAGGAATGTACCATGGATCCTGTCTTCAAGCTCCTGCAAGACAGGGGGGGACAGGAAAAGCTGTTTGGCCACATGAGTGGCGTAGTTGGAGTAGAAGGTGGGGGGGACAAAAGGAACCAGGACCCGGCAGAGTTCACCATCAACATCTTCTAAAAAAAGGTAAGTATTTAAGAATTTTTATTAATTATAATTTTTTAGGTTACCTTCTTGGGTTTCTTCCTTGCTGGCGGCTTCAGCTGGCTTTGCCATTCTTGGCGCAAGCAATTGAGCCAGTGATTTGGTATCCTCTGCCCTGGCACGCTTGGCGGGTTTGAGGTGGGCATACATCTCTGGGTCATCAACCCAGACAGACGGGGCAGAAAGATTGTATGCCTTGAACTGGAGGCCCTTAACCACAGTTTTTTGAATATTTAGTAAGCGCTCGATTGTCTTCTCTGGGGTGTCTGGTATTTTTGACATTAGTGCCTTTGCAGACACCTTGTCAATTTTGTCCCCAGTGAGGACGGCAGACTTCACTTTGGCTTTGACCTTGCAGTCAATGTCCTTTATTTTGGCAATTGCCAAGTTGCGGTCCTTTAGAAGCTTTTCCAATTCTCTCATTGATTTTTTACTAACCTTTCCATATGTTTTTATAGCTTTTGCCCCAATAAAATTTGTATTATTTTGATACTGTTGCCTCTTTGTTTATTCCTTTTTGTTTTCCCATTTACTACATTATCCCATCTTTTTACCCATTGTGTATATGTTTTACACTCATCTCAATATGTGTTGTTTGCTTTGTGTTGGCATTGTTTCCTTGATTACCATATTATTTTTGGCGCTTGACATAGCCCCTTGTGAAAATAGTAACAACAATTTGGTGATCAGCTAAATTTTGAATTAGAAAATTATAGTGTTAACTGTTTTTAGATAAAGTTGTTACTGATCTGAATTCAAAACCTTAATGATAAACTTTAAGCCAATCAGGAGCCAAGTGATAAAGTGATTGTTGTGACATAAAGGGTCATTCAATAATTCTTTGATGCATGTGCGCTAATTAATATGATTGGCTGGATGTTTTGCCATTGTGCACCATTGCCGCTGTGGCAAGTTGTTGATGGACTAGTGCCCAATCAGCTGCTAGGTTGGCACTAGTCCATCAACAACTTGCCACAGCGGCAATGGCGCACAATGGCAAAACATCCAGCCAATGATATCAATTAGCGCACATGCATCAAAGAACTATTGAATGACCCTTTATGTCACAACAATCACTTTATCACTTGGCTCCTGATTGGCTTAAAGTTTATCATTAAGGTTTTTAATTTGGATCAGTAACAACTTTATCTAAATACAATTAACCTATAATTTTCTAATTTAAATTAAGTTGATCACCAAATCATTGTTAATGTTTTCATAAGGGGATGTGTTTGGGTGCTAAAAATAACTGTGTTCAGGATCTAGATACACAACATAGTAAATATATGATTTTATTGAAATAAGCTGAACATAAAGAATATAGCCAACTATAAACAAAGAGAACACAAACAATTGAAATTCAAAATAAAGATAATATAAATAGAAATTTTTTGGGACCAGGGGGTTTATTGAGGCGGGGAAGAGTGATGCCTAGTAGGCAGAATGACGCAGGAAGGAAGGCATAGAGGTGGTGCTGGCCTGGGGGGTCTGGGATTGGATGAGTTGGGTTTGCGGGTGGGGGGTGTTGGTAGCAGGAGTGGAGGCAGGAGGATTGCGCGTGATGGCCGCCATATATTGCTCATTGTACTCCTCATCAGTCATTGGCTGGATGGGCTGGTAGGTAGCTGTGGCACGGGGTGGGAGGCGCTTATCCTTGCATGATTGGTTGCCCATGTTCACATGGAAAACCATTTGTGCAAACAAGTCAGCCACCATTTGGTGACCAAAGAGAAAATTGTGATCAAGGACCCCAAGATAGAGGTTGTTAAAAGCCTGAGGGCGGCGCTCCTGTAATGTGGATCCCATGTTAAAGAAGACAACATCAGCCAGATGGAGGTCTGCATGGCCGGCGGGGTAGACTGAGGCCTGGTGTCCGTGTCCCTGGATGGCCTCAAGGGCGGTGGAGCTACCCTCCATCTGGTGGCTCAAGAAAACCCGGTACTTGGAATTTGAGCCATCCCAGGAGTTGAGTAATCCACCGAGGATGTGGCTGTATGAGTAGCCATTGATGAAATCAGGATTTGTCTAATAGTAGACAAAACCCTTGGCTGAAACAGCCAGAAATGCACCAATGAATGTCCCCTTCTTGACCTTCTTCCTTCCATTCTTGGTGGCAGCTTTTCCTTGCTCACCAAAATTGTCAAATGCAATTGATAACTTGTAGTACAAGACAAACATGATGTCATCTGTTAGACTTTTCAAGCATCTGACCAGGGTTGATTTGATTGCAGTGTCATATGGGGAATCCTCAGTGCCATCCCATTGGTTGCCAGCAAAATTTGTAAAAACCCTAATTGAAGCCACCTTTCTGTGCATCCAGAGCTGTACCATGCGCTCAGACACCCAAATGCCATGGTGCGCAAGTTGCTTCCAGACCTGGGTCAAGGGAAGCTTGGGGTCCCACTGGAGGAGGTCAAGCATTATTGGGTATGCCTCATTGATCTGGGACTCTGTGGCTTTCTTTGGCTTCTTGGCCGTCCCAATCAAATTTCCCTTATTCATCAGGTTGTTAAATTCCCGCATGACAGTAGCCCAGGTGAATTGTAATTGGCTGGCTATCTGATCCCAGGACAGACCCTGCAGGTTGAGTGCCACAATTTCCTGAAGAATTTGGGCAGTGATTATTCTGCGTTTGGGGCGCTGGGCGGCAGGAGCTGAAGCCTGATTGGCTGAGGGGGGCAGGTTGGGCAGTGGCAGGAAGTTGTTCCAAATCAAGGTTGCCATCCTGATTGGTTGGTTGACAGGCAGCTTGTGCAGGGGTGGGTGTGGGAGCAAGGGCAGAGCTAGACACTAAGTGACTCTCAAACAAGTCAAAGCCATATGGGTCAGGGGACAGTAACAGGTCAGCTTCCTTGTTACCCGCCTCAAAGGCTTGGGTGTAAACAGGTGCCTCCACGTTCTGAGCCTCACCTCCATTGAAGCTGGTCTGGCTACTGCTGGCTTGGCTGCTGGCGCGGTTGAAGATGTTGCTTGTAAAAACCATTGTAAAAAACCTAGGATAAAATCACTAAAAGTAGAAATTTTAAAAATTAATAATTTATTTTTATTATAATCTCAAGTCCATATTTGGAATGTTCTCAAAATCTTTTCATGCAAATCTGGAGCCATGAAAATGGATAAAATTCCTCTGTTCCTAAATTGAATAGCTGTTTTGGCTGTTAAATTGATATTTTTCTATTTTAGGCTGCTCATACTACACATCTTGTGTGAGTTCATTTTGTTTTGTGCTAGTGTAGTCTCACTTCTAGATTGCTCAAGTTTTGTTTCATTTTAGTTCTTCTGTTGGTGCCTCATATGAATCCTGATTGGATTATAATATACTCTGGAACAGCATCCATCCATTTCACTTGTTGTGTCAGTTCATTTTGTTTGTGGTTTGAACTACACCGCTTGATGTTTGCTTTAATTTTGTATGATGGGCTAGTGAAATTTTGTTTTTGGTTTGACAGTTCATTTATTAACCAAAAATATTTAAATTAATTGAATCCTGAATCTCGCGCAACTTAGACTTTGTTTAAATATGAAATAATTTCATTTAAATCTGAAGTATTTTTGCTTGTTGCCATAGCTTTTAAAACTACTGTACCAAATATTTGATGACACTGTTACTACACTTCTTTTGTTGTACAAGGATCCAACATTTAAGTCTTATGAGTAACAAGAATTAGAAAAGCCCCACAGCTAACATGATTTAAATGGACACTGTGTAGCTTATCATGATATTATATAGTCTCCCCTTCTTTATTAAATAAAGTATCATTCTCTTTATATTTGATTTTCCAATTATTCATGTTGTACTATAAATTCATAACCTAAACGTGAAAAATTCAGGAACTCATAGACACTTTGCAAAGTTCAAGTCAAACTGCATATTTCCAATGGATGAAATAAATTAACTGGAATCAGATTTGAAGCATTCAAATCCATTGACCATTTTCATTAAGTTTACTATATTTTTTGAAATTGCAGGATTGTCAAATTCATGAACCAAATTTCAAATCACTTTTGAATGCCACTAGTAAACTCAAATATTAATTGTAGGGACTGGAATCCAAATTTAATGTACAGTAAGCACACTAGGAAACACCAACCTAAATCAAGAAGCTCCACTATGACTAAAATCTTATGAAAAATTCAATCTCAATAACCATGTTTAGACATAAAGAGTGATTAAACTTTAAAATTATCCAAACCTGGAAAGTATACAGTATTATACACTTCAAATCATGGATAATGAAACTCTGTTACTATTCAAGGCTAAATCAAGAGAAAACAACTACCCAAAACTAAACTAAAATCTAAATAAAACACATATTTAATCTAAAAAACATATATTTATTTTATTTTTATGGACAGAAAATCACATTCCCAACCAGCTCCTGCACCAGCCTGCGGGGAAGCCTGTTCACAAGAGTGTTCCAGAGGGTCCAAAAACAGACCCATAACACAACTTGAGGGGAGTAATGCCAACACACAGGCCTCCCAAGGCGTCAGTGCCAGCCAACCACCTCCCAAATCTCAAGCCAGGAACAGCAGCTTGAATCCCAGACAGAAGTTGCTCTCAAGGCCTGCCACCAAATTCTCCTATACCAGGGTCACTGGGAACAATGAGGTTACTTACACCTCCATTTTATATCCAGTTGTCACCTGGCCCCACACTCTGGATCCAAGAGTTGCCACTTCCTGCCCCTGCATTTTTGACACATCTTATGAGCCATTGGCCACCACTGCTGAGCTATTGGCGCCTGTGATCTATTCAACTATTGATGGTGCCACCGCAAACAAGCATGATCCCACCTTCTACACAAAGTTCCCCAACTCTTGTGTCAAGCCTGCTAGCCAGGATGCTGCAGTACCATTCAGGGGCCAGCATCAGTTGACAGATTGTGAGTGTGAAGCTCTCCTTAACTGCTTAAATGGGGGAATGGCATTTTTGGATATTGTATCCCAATTTGGTGTCACAGCCAGATATATTGGTGATATCAACAAAAATTACTGCAACACCAGGCACATTGCCAGATCTGCCAAGGCAAAAAGACAGCACAAACTACTTCAACCCATTCATTTTGAGGAAATCAAGCAGTGGGTAACCAAGGATTGCCACCTGGACACGCTTGCTGTCCAATCAATGCTTGCCACAGAGTTTGGGCTTTCTGTTGCCAAAACCCTTGTATATAATACTATGGTTCAGTTGGGCTTCTCCTGGAAAGTACTGGGAGTTTTGCTGTACAACAGAAACAATGAGAAGACCATTGAGGATTGACACATTTATGCTGAGACTTATCTGGCCCTTAAGGAGACTGTCAACATAAAGTTCTTCTACATCAACCAATTGTTGTTTTCCTCCTCACTCAGGTCTAGGTATGAGTGGGTTGAGAAGGGGTCCAAGTATGGCATAGCCCATTGTGCAGCTGTCCGTTCCCAGACTTATTACATGGTTGCGCTTCTTGGTCCTTGCAGGTTGTACTAATACCAAATGATCAAGGGTTCCCACAATAGTGGGACACTTCTTGATTTTCTCCAAGCCGTGAAGGAATAACTCCAGATCAATTAGAGCAGCACAACCAACATTGTTGTGTTGGATAATGCCAGGATCCAAAAAGTGGATCTGGTTGTTTCCAAGTTTCTACCCATCAATAAAAATAGCCATTTGGCTAGCCACTGCCTGGCTGACTGCTCAATGAGACTCCTCTTCCTCCCCATATTCTCCATTCCTTAACCCAAATAAGGAGGTCTTTGGGTGAATCAAGAATAAGGTTAAAGCAGGGCTCCCACAGGACACCAAAGATCTCTTCAATATCCTTGAGGTCAGTCAATTTGCAATGCTACCCAATATGGTAGCAGCTTTTTATAAGCACTCAGAATCCTTCCTTCCCAAAGCTCTTGTCTCCAAGCCAATCAAATAAATGGACGCTCTGGTTTTAGTTATTTTATTTTGTCTTTATTAGGACTTGAAAATTATTATTTATATATAATGAAGTGACGTTGGATTGTATTATAGACATATAAGAATTTATACAAAAGTTAAATAAAATTAATTATATTAAATATAAGGACACATATTTTTATTATAATGCATCAAATATTGTATTGGCTGTAGAGCTAACAAATAAATAAATTAAATAAGATACAAAAGATTAATTTTATTTAAATAATTCTAATTTTTTTTGTATTTTGGCTTTTTTTAAAAGCCATATATTAGACCTTGTGAGGCAACACCTGATCCTTATTATTTCAGTGCCACTACAGCCACACAACACAAAAACTAATGATTTTCATGTATATCAAACTAATTAGTACTTATGACGTGGGTTAAGCCTAGAAACTTTATTTATCAAATCATATTACAAGGGAAAAGTAATTTGAATTCTAAACAATAACTTGTTTAAAACATAAGTGGAGTGGGTAGCTCAATGTGGATAATTAGAGCTCTTGTTGTTTAACTACGTAATATATGAACCTGTACTCAACAAGCAACTAAATAAACAAATTTTTAAATCATATTTTATTATTTCACGTGTTTGCTTACAATAACTACTGTAGTATAATATATTTACATATGTTACCATTATAATTTTAATATTAAAATTTAAATATTAAAATTAAAATTTAAAATAAAATAAAAATTAAAAAATTAAAAATTAAAATTAAAATAAAAGATAAATTTCAAGGAAAGATTATTTATTAAGGGGATGTTAATTGAAAAGGGTAATGTAACTATTCCGGGGTGTTATACTGTGAAATTAAATTTTCTGCTAATATGTCTAAATGGGACCACATACTCTTCTGTACAGGTAGGACACACCATTTTGATTACGGCATCTCAAAAAACGCTATTTTGTAATCTGCCATCTCAATTTTTGCTATCTCAATTTTATAGTAAAACCACCATTTCAATTTATGGCATCACAACTAAGAAAAACTGGGTTTAAAAATTTAAAAATTTTGAACACCAAAAGTAACCCAAAAAATTCTCAAAAAATAAAAAATTTAAAAACATTTAAAGGCTTAAAAAAGCTTCAGGATTCCAAATCTTCAATAAAAAATGGGGTCAATTAGTAGCAACAAGGTTGCATAAAGATCAAAAGTTAAAATATACCCCAAAACAATCATTTTAATCTATTATAACAATAAAATATACTTTAAAATAAGCATAAAATTGTACCAAATACTAAAAAAAGTCAAAGAATAATAAAATTAAAGGAAATAAGAGATAAGATAAAATAGTGTTTATTGGAAAGGGGCTCAAACATTAGTAGAAAGAGCAACTGAGATAGCTTGGAGATGCTCAAGCTTTCTATCCTTAGGATAGTATGCAAGAACAACCTTGCTGATCTCTGTGTACTTTTTAACTGTCTTAGTCTGCTTGGGGGGTCACCCTTGGACTTCATGCCGGTCTTGAAGAGGCAAACAGAGATGGCCTGCTGGGTTTTTAGATGCACCATTATCTTGTTGAATTTGGGCTTCTGAACCCTGGTCCTTGTAGCAAACTGGCTATGCCACCCTTCAAGGGCAGAGGTGGTCTTGATGAGGCTGCCTTTTACCTGATTATAGCAGTTCTACTGGATTAAGTCACCGTCTTTTCTGATGCGGCGTGCTCCCTGAAAAATACCAACCCATTGAGTTTCAAAATACTCAATAAAAGGTGCAAAGACTGCCTGGTTGGCAAGGATATAAGGATGGCAGAGAAGGGTGTTAAAAAGTGCATTGGTCTCCTCCTTTCTCACAAGGGCAAGGGCAGCAAAGAGTTAAGCACGTCCTTGGCTTCTTTGGTGCCTTCAGAGTTGACCGGCTCATGAAGATTAGAGCACTTTTGGAGGTGGTGGCAGAGTGCCTGCCAGAAATGGAAGTAGCATCACTGGGGGGAGCTCTTGAAGACTCCAATGAAAGCATTTTCCTGAGCCTGTTCAAAATCCACTACCATTATTTGTGGTAGGGAAGGCTTTCTGGCTGCTTCCTGGTTGGGGTGGCTTCCTCTTCCTGTGACAGGGCCTTTTTATTCCGCCTTCTAGTTTCCTTTGGCTCCTCTTCAATGGTTGGGAGGATTTCATCCAACTTGGCCTTCAAAATTGTGAAAACACAGACATAAGTTTCCTGCTTCTTGTTGGGAAGGAAGTAGAAAACCAGGGGAATAACCAGATTTCCAACCTGTCCATGGATGTTCCAAAGCTGACTAAATAGCTTTGGGCAGGTGGAAAAAGTTCCATCTGCAAGCCAGGTCTTGCATTTCAATAGGTTGCACAGATCCTGTGAGGTAGAAAAGCAAATAATTTGCTCAGGGGCATGTTGGCCATTGTTATAGAGAAGGAATATCTCCTCATGACAAGATAGATTTTGTTCCTTTGTAAGGATCAATTTCTCAATTGATAAAGCACTGACCCTTCAGTGCTCAGAGCATATATCTGATCAGTGAGATATCTCTGTAATTTGGAGGTGCCACCAACAGTGGCAAGTTAGGTGTAATTTAAATTAAGAAGAGCATCATTGACAACCTTGGTGGCAGTTTGATCTTCGGTGGTTGGGATGACCTGGCAAAAAAACCAGCAGATCAGTTGGTACAAGGGATTAAAAAGCTTGGTGCAGTCATGCCCAGTAGTCAGGGCCTTGAATCTAGTGAACCCGTATGTAGTGAGCCTAGCAGGACACCCAATGTTATCACATTTATAGTGATGTTGGCGGATTGGTTTCTTTTCATTGTTACAGCTGAAGCTGTAGCCCTTGTAAGCAAAGCCAGCATCCCCTTTCTTAGTCATTATGGGATAGCTGGCTGGGTATGTGGTGGGCACAGAAAAGGTGACATTTTGATTGCAGATATTATGGACAGTGTATAGATCCCAGAGCTCAATTTGCTCATCTGCAGGAGCACCAGGATCAGGCTCCTGTTCCTCTTCATCTTCAGGCTCTGAGGTGGGATTGGAGTGGAAGTTAAAGTTGAACAACTTTTCTTGGGGGTCTGAAGGGGAGTAAACAAAAGGAGAGTGGGAAGGGGTTGGGCTTGTTTCCTCAGGTTCAGGGGAAGATGTGGGTGTCTTGGGGGGGAGCTTTACCCTTAGCAGGCTGCTTTTTAGGGGTAGTTTTGGCCTTGGGAGGAGTGATCTTGGACTTGGAGGCCTTGGGCGTAGCTTTGGTGGTAGGCTTGGGAGGCATCTAAAAGTGAATTAGTATCAAAATATGGGAAATTTGGGGGTTGTTTTTAAAGAGAAAAATAAAAATGTTTTTAATATAAAAGTAATAATTCTTTTTGCATAGAATTGTATAAAAAGTTTTAAAATATATAATATCAAAATTTTAATGTTTTTTGTTATGTGAAAATAAAATTTTTATTAGTAGCGCAAGTAGGAAAAACTTTGAGTTTTGACTGAAAACTTGCAGTCAAAATGGCGTTTTTGAAGCAAGTAATTGAGGTGCCATAGCTCAAAAACATAGTGTTTTTGACCATTTTTTTATGTTAAATTAACAAATTACCAGTGGAGCTACCTCAACCGGGGACAAAGAGTAAAACTTGAATTTCTCAAAAACTAGCTTATACAACTGGGGTTAAAAAGTACCCAATTGTTTAGAGGAGATAAAATATATATTTGCAAAGTTTCAGGCAATTTCTTACATTTTTTATTAATATGAGCTTTAATGTCAATTTGTACTTTTGAAAAGTGGAAAGCAAGAACTACAGTGAGGGAATCAATATAGCGTACCCTGGTGTCATATGTAATTTCCCCTTATTTTCCCCTATTCATTGTGTGCATCAAATTAATTAGGTGATATGAAACTTGGTGGAACTTGAAGTGACGGAAATTGAAATGGGAAAATCACCCTCTTCCATATTAAAATCACTATTAAAATATTTTATTAAGAAAACCCTTATAAACATATCCATTTATAATAAAGCTATAAATTACATATAACAAAACTGGTTTTTTACCCAGAAATGACAATCACTAGAAGGACTATCATAGTGGCATCTTTTTAGGTTGTTCTTATTATAAGTGTCTTAGATTAATACTATAGGAACATCTTCTGGCACTATACAACAGGCTTTATTTTAGTTTGGGTATAAGCCTATTTTAGTTAAAGATAAATAGTGTGATTCAAAATGACGTAAAGTTGAGATGGCATAAACACGCCCCACACTAAGTGATTTCATATGTAAATAAAGTTAGTGAAATAAGATTTAATTAATCTGACTTGAAGTGACGGAATTGAGATGGCGTAAATTTGAGATGTAACATTATAAAGGTATATGTAAATTTTAACTATTTTATTGTTTATTTTATTTTTTTGTGATTCAAAATCACTAACACAAAAAACTCTATCTTAAATTAAATTTGAGATGACGTAAATTCAAGTGACGTTTTTGAAATGGCGTGTCCTACCTCTGTACATGGTGGACAACTCTGGATATGATTGCTAGAAGGGTGGCGCTCAGCACCCCAGTAGTTGCTGAGCGCTTAATAAAAGGTAATCATGTAAGCAAATTGATTAATAGGTTCTTTTTGGGAGGCACATGATACCCAAAAAGCAATGCCAGTGCAAAGGAGTTGTACAGGACATGTTCAACTGTCCTGTACCCCCGCAGTATCTTATGTTGTTCTAGTGCTAAGCAGCATATGTCAATTTGAATTGGTATGTCTTCTAGTTTTTTAACTTTTTTTTAAAATGCAGTGTAAAAGTATTACTAGGTATGTTGAAATGTGAATCCTTTGAGAGTTATATTTTTCTGAAACATGTATAATTTTTATATATTTGAGTTAATATGTTGATGTAGGACGTTTGGCTGAACTTGAAGATGGTTCTGGGGGGGCGCATGGCTTGTATCTACCCCTATGCCTTGGTAAATAAAATCAATAAAGGCTTAAACTTATTCACAAAAATTGCATCCCCAACTTTATTTGATAATGCTTTAAACACTTTGTTAAAAATTTCAGTTTTGGGATATTCTGGTCCTATTTGAAAGTCTGTTTTTTTAGATTTTTTTCATATTCATTTATCTTGAAAAGGGAAATCTTTGAATGGTTTCATAAATATATTCATCAAAATTCATTTTGATATCCCCTTGAATTTCATTCATCTCTTTGAAATTGATGTTTTCTCCTATTTCATATGCTTCCCTAACCCACAGCAAGCACCCCGCGGGCGGTAAATATTCCTTGTTTTTTGCTTCCCTATTTCCATATTGATTTATGTTCATGTTCATTTGAATATTTTATTTATTTAATTTTTATTTATTTGTATTACAGGGGCTGCCAATGATTGTTAACCCCTGTAAAACCAACTGGGCATAAAGGCCACCACTTCAGCTACCTCCTCCCCATTCCTAGTTGTGACTAAAGTAAATTTAAGTAAAAAGTAAATAAACTTAATTTTTTCCCCCCTGCGGCCCCCTCAGCCACAGGCACCCCATTGGCAAACCTCATGAGTGTTGGCTGTTCTTCATTTGAATTCCTGGGTCTTATCTTCCTTATCTTTCTTGCAACTTGTGCTTCCTCTTGATTTTCATTTGATAAATTTTCAGTATTTCTTGAAGCGCTTCTGCTTATTGATTGTGTTTCATTTTTATCTGTTTCCATTTGATTATTTTCCTCTTCATGTGTGTTAATTTCCTTTAGAATTTCAGTTCCTTCAATCAATTTGAAATTTTGAGTATTCTTTCTGTTGTTTTTTGAAAACTCCCACAATTTGTAACTTTCATTGTTGAATTTTAAGCATTTGAGTATTTCATTTTGTAGATTTAAACTATATATCTTATGTTCTTCTCTGAATAAAGTTCCCAGGCTATTTTTTGCAGTTTCATTTTGCTGGACCAAAGCCCTTCTCTCATTCTCCCAGCTGATTTAATACAAGTTCCCTGATGTTATGTTTGAGCTCAATAACCTTTTGGAGGGCTGAATCTAATTCATTGATCAGGCTGTAGATATTTGACATGTTGATGGTAGTACATTGAAATACCTATTTTTATAGTACTATCATCAACACCTGAATATTTTTCATTATCAATAATAGATTAAGACCACAAATGTAAATATTATATTATAATATTGCAGATATGCGTTAAATCCTGATATTTAGATATTATGTGCATAAGTCAATGCATTCTGTATAATAAAATTCATTGTAAATGGGGATTTTTTCATTGTAATTTATATAAATGAACTGTGTTTATATTAGGGTACCATTAACACTTATCACAAATATTGATACATAGTGCATTTTACAGCTTGTATATTTACCTATTGATAATAATTCTGTAAACTTTCTAGTCACTTTTGTGAGTAATAATAATAAAATGGATCAATAAATTATTTTATAACCATCAATTGACTGATTTTCTTTGCTGTAGCAATTGTGCATTTTCTGATACTTATGCACTGGTGTCCAATTGGTTGGTTTCACATCCAATCACACAGGTAATAGGAAATCAAGCTGCCACCCTGACCAAATGTGGTTGGGGTGGCAACCACGTTTCCTATTACCTGTGTGATTGGATGTGAAACCAACCAATTGGGCACCAGTGCATAAGTATCAGAAAATAGACAATTGCCACAGCAAAGAAAATCAGCCAATTAATGGTTATAAAATAATTTATTGATCCATTTTATTATTATTACTCAAAAAATTGACTAGAAAGTTTACAGAATTATTATCAATAGGTAAATATACAAGCTGTAAAATGCACTATCTATCAATATTTGTGATAAGTGTTAATGGCCCTAATATAAACACAATCTATTTCATTAAATTATAATAGAAAGGCCAAGTTTACAATGAATTTTATTATACAGAATGCATTGACTTATGCACATAATATCTAAATACCAGGATTTAATGCATATCTGCAATATTCTAATATAACAATTACATTTGTGGTCCTTAATTTTTTATTGACAATGAAAAATATCAATGCAAATAATTATATGTTACCACATCAAATGTAAAACATTGTATTAATTATGGGGAATGCCAATAATGTAAAAAGAATATATTATTAATTATGAATTGGAAAATTTAATATCAACTTTAATAAGTTGTAACAAAGAAAAGTTTTATTTTACTCATCAAGGGACAAGAAGAGGAGGAAATGAGCGGAATGTATATCACCATCATCTGCGCCTGTGAAAGGAACAGCATCAGAGATAGTGGGGAGGGAATGGGTGGTGGTTTGGGAGTCAGGGTTGGAAGGCAGGTGGCTTATCTTGATGGGATGTTGGGGAGGCAGGGTTTGTTGACTGGGAAGAGGAGGAAAGAGCTGATTGCTTTAGTTGTTCAAATTCTTCTTCCGTCCCATATGTGTGCTTGAAACCCTGAATGAAAGAGTTTGGGGAGAGGCAGGAGTCCTTTCTGGACTTATCACTATCAATTGCATAAAATATGACAAGATATGATAGGTCCTGGACAAACACAGAAGGGAAAAGCTCATACACCTTCTCAATTTGGGAGCACAGTTCATTATAGGTGGTAGGCTTTGAGCGCCTGAGAGCAGAACCAAAAATGTAAAGACATATATCTGCAAGATGCATGTCAGCGTGGTTGGTGGGGTAAATCAACAGGTATAACCCACAGCCCTAATTTATTTGGTTGCCCATTCCTGCTGCTCCATCTCTGCACTCAGTACAACTGTGTGCACAGCTTGTTGGATAGCCCACTCCTCCAGCCTGTCCTTGAGCTCTGTCTGGTAGGCATACCCATCTGCAGTGTTTGATATTGCCAAGTAATGATTGGCACTCAATGAGGAAACTTCCAACAAAACAAACACAAAACAATACAAGATTGGGCCATGCTTGTAGACGTCAGATTGGATACTGTAAGTTCAGAACCTGAATGTAAAAATGCGGGATTGTCAGATCCTTGGTCCAAATTTTGAATCACTTTTGCAGGATAGCCTTTTTTAATTAAATTTAATACTTTGTATTTTTATTTGGATTTTTAAAAATGCAGGAACTCATAGACACTTTGCAAAGTTCAAGTTGAACTGCATATTTCCAATGGACAAAATGAATTAACTGGAATCAGATTTGAAGTGTTCAAATCCATCAGCCATTTTCATTAAGTTTACTATGTTTTTTGGAATTGCAGGATTGTCAAATCCAAGAACCAAATTTCAAGTCACTTTTGAATGCCACTAGTAAGCTCAGATATTAATTGCAGGAACCGGAATCCAAATTTAATATACAGTAAGAAACTAGGACAAATCAACCCAAATCAAGAAGCTTCACTATGGATAAAATCAAATGAAAAATCCAATCTCAACAACCATGTTTAGACATGAAATTAAGTGAAATGTAAAATTGTCTAAACTGGAAAAAATGCAATATTCTGCACTCTAAATCACTAATATAGCAACCACAAAACCATATAATGATATATGAGCTACCCTCCTGATGAAAGATTATTTTTTAAAAATTTCAAGGAAGAAGGAGAGGTGGGAAAGAAAAAACTCAAAACCAAAATATCACTGGATTACTACACTATGTGTTAATGGATTGCTATTAAGGATACTTGATTACAGTAGATTTTAAAAAATGCTAATAATAAAATAGCGTTATATATTACAATCTATCTTATCATGCTGTCTTTTCCTTGATGTGTTGATAGTTCATTTGCTGTTGATAATGTGATTGCGTTTAATTGGATAGTTTCACCTCCAGTTGTCTCTGCAACCACAGCTGGTTTTGGGGAGGCAACTTAATTTCCTATTGCCAAGGCAACTAGAGGGGAAACTATCCAATTAAACGCAAGCAAATTATCAACAGCAAATGAAATATCAACACACCAAGGAAAAGGCAACATGATAAGATAGATTTTAATATATAATTCTATTTTATTATTAGCATTTTTTTTAAAATCTACTGTAATCAAGCATCTAAATTTTAGCCCCCTAAAATGGAATAGGGTGATTTTTGGGAATGCCTATGATTCCTAAAAGAATTAGCAAAAATCCACTCTAGATCCTTTAGCATCCTTCTTAAGACACCCATAAATTATATTTATTTCAAATTCACCTCATTTTTGATTTGAAATTTGGTTCTTGGATTTGACAATCCCGCAATTTCAGATTTGTTAATTTTTACATGATGTCTATGATTCATTTGAAATACAGGAAATCTCAAATTGTACATTAGAATCCCACATTTCTGATTAATGTATCCCGCATTTGTTTGCTGTGTTTTTTCTTTTGTTATTTGAGTTATCTGCTCAAGGGATTCAAAATTTGCCAATTTAAATAAATCAAAAAAGTCAAATTAAATGGTTGATTTTATTAAATATTTTAATTTTCACTCAGCTAAGTTGCCCAAAAAGTGATTTGAAATTTGGACCAAGGATTTGACAATCCCGCATTTTTATGTTTAGATTCTGAATTTACAGTACCTTTTTCTCCATAATCTTGGGTACTTGCAGAAATCTTGGCATATGACAATAAGATGACTTCATTGCACGTTCTCATTACCCTCCCTTTAACAAAATTAATGATAGCTGAATTGTAGGGGTTAGCATCCACCAAACTAGGACCACTGAGAACCTGATTGGACAAGATTCTTGCGGTAACTACAACTCTGTGCATCCACAAATTCACTGTTCTCTTATTGGTGAAAATGCTGTGGAGTCCCAGTTGGAGACGTACCTAGACCAGGGGCATCTGTGGATCACACTCCATAATAGCCATCATGGAAGAGTGGGCTTTTTCACCTTCAGTTGAAGTACAGGCACCAGTTGGGGTCTTCTTTTGAGGGGGGCCACAGTTGGCGTGGGGTCAAAGGGTTGCAGCCACAGTGGACTTTGCAAAACCCATTGCAGCTGCAATTTCCCTGAGGGACATAAGCATCCCTTGTTTTTCAATCATTTTGAGAACAATCTCTGGGGTAATTAGCTTTCTTCTTTGTCTTTCAGGCTGATTGGCTGGAGGTGGAATGTCTCCTTCCTGAGAACCAGACAGTGCCATCTGATTGGCTGTTTCTGGATTCTGGGTTCTCTGGGTGACCCTGTGACGGAAATTGCGGGATAGTATGAGGCTGTTTCTAAGTGATGGGGAATTACCACCCAAATCCACATAGAATTAATGATTAACCATCAATGTGGCTTCAAATATCTTTTTTTAAAATTTCCAATTGTAATACCAGGATTAAGCAGAACAATTAATCCTAACCAAAGTAGCCCAAGATAAATGGCCTGAGACAACATCAACAAATCTTCAGAATAAAATTCTGGACATTGGGAGGCAACACAATTTTCAGTTTCAAGAATGGGGGGAGGAGCTGCGAAATTGGTTGGCGCAAAATTAACATTGGGCAGCACCAACAACAAAGTTCTAACTGCAGGACCCCATCTTCCAGAAATGATTCTGTTGAGAATCAGATTGTACAGAATATATCATAACAACCCAACCACCAGATGCATTTTGAAAAGTAAATTAGAACTTGGGATTAATGATTTTTATTGAGTAAAATTTTGGGAGGACCCAACTCTTAGAGTTGAAACAGTGAAAATTATTCAATATATATCAGAAAAATTGACTAAGCAATACCACCTGAGTCTTGACCTCCTATTTCTTCAACATTGTCAAGTAAGTATCTGGTCCAGGTTGCAAATAACCCTTGTGTGACTAGTTTCTGACAACCATGCTGATTGACAAGCTCATATTGGGTGATCCTCAAATTACGCCAATTTATCAATGTCAATTTGCAAGGGGGAACCAGTTTCAGCTGACAGACTTGAGCAGCCATAACCCATTTCCAATTGACTGTTTGATTTAAATCCGTTAACTTGGTCAATTTTGATAAAGGTTTTCCGGCTTTTTGAGTCTTCCTGCTTGGGCAGATAATACCCGGCATTATGGAACCTACTGTGACATTACCCTCTGCTTTAGCCCTGGGCACAATACCACAATCTTGGAGATGGGATAAGGAGAAATTCTTATGGGCAGGTGGGAGTTTCATTGCAACCAAGGTAAGTTTGGGGTGAACAAAAGCAGTGGAATTGCGCTTATAGAACTTGTGAATCAGATATGGGGAATTGGAACAATTGTAGTGGGGAACCCAGGAGTTTTCAGAATCAGGATAACCCTTCCATGACATCAAATATTCCAAGCGTTGTTAATTCTTACAGGAAGACAAAATACAATTTAAATCATGCTCAGGTTCTCCCTCCACAAGAATGGGTTGGGAAGAAGGAGTCTCTGTACCCTTAAAGGGAGTAAGAAGACATTCATGAAAGGTGTGGAAAATCTTGAAAGCAGGGGGTAAATCCAGCCAATAGGCAGAGGGGCCAATTTGACGTTCAACTTTGAAGGGGCCAACTTGCTTAGGCCCTAACTTACAATAGTGAACCTTCAGTTTCATATTGCAAGCATCAATCATGACTAGATCACCTGGCCTGTAAGTTGGACCTTCCTGGTGCTTGCAATCTGTGTATTCCTTGTAAGTTGTCACAGCTGTGGCAAGAGTAACTTGGAGCTCCTGATGAACCTGCTTCAATGCAGCAGCCTGATAAGTTGCAGCTTCCACGTTGCTAACCAAACAAGGGCCCATATTAGAGGAAGGGTTGTAACCCACATTGGCATAGAAGGGCAATACTTGAGTTGAGGTGTGAGGGGCATTATTATATGTGAACTCTGCAATGGGTAGATTATCACACCAGTCATCTTGTTGCGCATTAGTGTAGCAATGTAAGTAGACCTCCAAACTTTGGTTTACCCTCTCTGTTTGTCCATCAGATTGGGGGTAGAAAGCTGTGGAAAATAAAATTTGATACCTAGAATCCCAGTGAAAGCTTCCCAAAACTGAGCAATGAATTGGGGCCTGCGGTCACTCACAATCTCCATTGGGATGTCATGTAGGGAAAATATTCTATTCACAAACAACCTAGCCGTTTCCACTGAAGTAATTGTGGTTGAGCAAGGTACAAAGTGCGCCATTTTTGTGAAGCAATCTACCACTACCATGATTGCGTTAAATCCATTGGAATTGGGAAGTTCACCAATGAAATTCACCAACACAGACGTCCAGGGTCCTGCAGCAGGCTGCAGTGGAACCAATAAGCCCGTAGTCCTGTTCCGGCTTGCCTTAGATCAAACACATACCAGACAACCGCAAACAAAAGCTGTCACCTGCACTGTTAAACCTTTCCAGGAAAACTGGCGGCAGATTAGTTCCACTGTTGTTTTTCTCTGGGTGGCCTGCCGTTAGACAGGTGTGATGAGTCTCCATGATTTCATCCCAAATAGTTCCTTCTGGGACCCACAAGCGCCTTGATAATATAGGACAGGACCTATCTTATGATAACCCTGAGGCTGACCCACTGGGTTTGCACATGCTAGCTCCAATAGCCTATCATAACCTTTGGACAAAGGTTGCAGGAACTTAATTTTTGGAATATAAGTCCAGGTCTGCGCCCTCAGTTAAGGATATGGTAGCCAGCATAGCAGGTGGAGACAATACAAAAGGCACCACAGTCTCATCTGGAATCATAGTATGTGTGTTAAACTTGGCATCCACACTAGCATCTGGGAGATGGGAAGGATTCCTGCTTAGTGCATTGGCCAAGTGATTGACAGATCCCTTAATAAACTCATAGAAGAACTTGTATCTTGTCAGGTCACCATGCCATCTGGATTGACAACCTGACAAAACCCTGGGATGTTGATAGTATAGAAGAGCTTTTTGGTCAGTTTTTACTACAAATGGATGACATGCCAACATGAGATAGTTATGCCAATGCTTTAACAATTCCACAACAGCCAACAATTCCTTGTTGTAAATCATGTAATTGTGTTCACAAGCCTCCATCTTGAAGGAGAAACACCCTACTGATATCTCAACCCCGTTGCCAGAAGTCTGCAACAACACACCAGCCACAGCGTATTTGGATGCATCTGTGGAAACCACAAAAGGAAGCTCAGGATCCACATGTCTCAACATAGGTGACAATAACAAAAGAGCCTTGACTGCCGTGAACGCATTTGCGCACTCAGGCGTCCAGACCAAAGTTGTCTTACCACTAGCCAAATATAAAGGGGCAGCCACTTCAGACAGGTGTGGAGTGAATTTCTTCAAGAATGTGCAAGTACCCAAGAAACTACAGAGTTGGGATATTGTCACAGGCATAGCATACTCTCAAACTGCAGCTTCCTTGTCAGGGGCAATGGTGTGGCCATCCTCAAAGATAATATTACCCAGAAAGGTAACCTTACTTTTGAAGAATTCACATTTGCTTTTAATGATCAAGTTGGCCTGGAGGATGTGCTTTACCACTGCTGAAAGATGGGATTTATTTGACTCCTTATCTGGAGAGAACACCAAGATATCATTCATATATGCAATGGCACATACACCCAGGAGATCCCCCAAGACGGAATCAATTGGTCACTGAAAGCAAGCTGGAGCATTCTTCAATCCAAAAGGCATTACCCAGGACTGAAATATACCCTATTTGGTTCTGAATACCATCAACCATTACATTTCTTCCGCAATCCTAATTTGATTGAAAGCTTTCAACAGATCAAGTTTTAAGAATACCTTTGCCTTCTCAATACACCTAGAGATCTGTGCTTTGAGAGGTAAAGGATAGGGATCAGGGATTGTGATGTTATTTAAGTTCCTGTAGTCAATACAAGAACAAAGAGACCCATCAGCCTTTTGAACAAACAACAACAGAGAGCAAATTGATAAAGCCTTTTTAAAAATATAGCCCTTTGCCAGCATGTCACAAGTCCATTCTTCCAAACATGCGTCTTCCTTCAAGGTTAAAGGGTAAATAGGAGACATAATTCAAATCAGATCAACAGTAACTCTAAAGTCAAAGTCAAACTGGGTGGCTTGGGAAGGATCTTGCCTCTGTTAGCCTCAAACACTGCGGACCAGGGTTGTAAACATTCCGGTAAATCCAAACTTGCAGGGACAGGGACATGGACCAATTGAATAGTCAGAGAGGATTGCTCCATTTCAGACATGCCTAACAGCGGAATACAAATAGATATACCCAAAGAGTGTTCCACCTGTAATACATTTTCTTTCAGTAAGGTGGATACATTATGATCTCTCCACCAACCCACACCCAAAATGATAGGATACATCAGGGAGGAGCAAACAGAGAACCTTGCAGTAAAAGACTGACCCAAAACTACAAAGGTTGCTGGCTTCTTCAGCTGGAAATAGGGAAACATCTGACAGTTCCCACCCCTAACAAGCATTCCCGGGTGGTACTTGAGTTGTAGCAAGTTGTCAGTCTCCACACTCATGAAGTTTTTGGAAGCACCTGTATCCAACAAAATGGCTGGCTGATAGATAGTCTGACCGTTATCAATGCTACCATAAAAAAGAAGTAACCAGAAGTAGATTTATTTGCAGCAAAGGTGGCAATCTTGGCAGGGTCTTGTTTTTCATTGGCGGTACAGACAGCAGCTAAGGAGGCAGGATGCTCCTGGAAGTAACACTCAATTATCTCTTGGACAGCAGCTGGACAAACAGGGTTATCACAATCAATGGGAACAAGGGACAACTCTTCAGACATAACCACAGAAGACTTTGCAGGTACAACGTGCTGAAGCATTGTCAAGGAACTATCAGGGCCAGACACTACTGGGGCCTCCTTTACATTGGCAGATTTGTTCACCACCGCCAATTGCAACTGAGATGGGCTAGGGGGAGAACAATCTTGGCTTTGGTTGGAAGGAACTACCGCAGAGCAAGGGCCAGAAAACCAGGAGCGCACAGCAGGTTTATCCTCAATTACCAACGTACCTTGCTTGGAAGTGGACAGATTTGAGATCAGAGAAAGAATTTGGCTTACCAGGGCCTCAGTTGTGGTTAACAGGGAATCCCAAACCCCCAAATCCTGGGCAGTCTGGTCAACTGCTAACCACAATGCTAGGAGTTTATTCACCTCAGTAACATCAATTGTACAGCAGTAGGCAAGAAACTGAGGAAAGAATATTAAAAGTGGTGTAGTACCCTGATGGAAGGCGTACAGCTTACAATATACTTTGAGCTCCTCAATAGATACACACAAAATTTTAACAAATGGTATAGAGATGCACTTTCAGTTAAAACACATGGATTGCGCTCCACCGCAGACAACAACCATTCAAAAGCATCCTCAGAAACCTTTGTCATCACATGGTAAACTTGGGATTTATGACTAAGGCTTGAGCTGGAATAGAATAATAATGCTGAAAAAACTTCACGTAAATTTCTCATCAGTAGGTGGTGCAGGAAAATAATCTGGACGCCAAAATGACATGACACAATAGAAATAGGAAACTTAAGATCCAGTTTCAACAACTGCAACTGGAGATGGAAACCAAGAAATTAAAAAAAGCCCAAACTGAAAGCTCAGAAAGGAACTGATACAAATAAAAATGATAAACACAGATATCTCAATGGAGCAGGAGAAAAGAAACACAAATTCATGACAAACTTCTTCCAAAAACTCAGATGTAGAAGAGTTGAGTAATGTGACAGAAATTGCGGGATAGTATGAAGCCGTTTCCAAGTGATGGGGAATTACCACCCAAATCCACATAGAATTAATGATTAACCACCAATGTGGCTTCAAATATCTTTTTTTTAAAATTTCCAATTGTAATACCAGGATTAAGCAGAACAATTAATCCTAACCAAAGTAGCCCAAGATAAATGGCCTGAGACAACATCAACAAATCTTCAGAATAAAATTCTAGAAATTGGGAGGCAACACAATTTTCAGTTTCAAGAATGGGGGGAGGAGCTGCAAAATTGGTTGGCGCAAAATTAACATTGGGCGGCACCAACAACAAAGTTCCAACTGCAGGGCCCCATCTTCCAGAAATGATTCTGTTGAGAATTAGATTGTACAGAATATATTGTGACAACCCAACCACAGGATGCATTTTTTAAAAAGTAAATTAGAGCTTGGGATTAATGATTTTTATTGAGTAAAATTTTGGGAGGACCCAACTCTTAGAGTTGAAACAGTGAAAATTATTCAATATATATCAGAAAAATTGACTAAGCAATACCACCTGAGTCTTGACCTCCTATTTCTTCAACATTGTCAAGTAAGTATCTGGTCCAGGTTGCAAATAACCCTTGTGTGACTAGTTTCTGACAACCATGCTGATTGACAAGCTCATATTGGGTGATCCTCAAATTACGCCAATTTATCAATGTCAATTTGCAAGGGGGAACCAGTTTCAGCTGACAGACTGGAGCAGCCATAACCCATTTTCAATTGACCATTTGATTTAAATCTGTTAACTTGGTCAATTTCGATAAAGGAATTCTGGCTTTTCAAGCCTTCTTTCTTGGGCAGATAATACCTGGCATGATGGAACCTACTGTGACAGATCCCATGGCTCACTTGGCCAATTATGGATGCTAGTATTGATACACAATCTGGGTTAGCAGCTGCCTGTGAGTGATGGGCAAACAGGGCCATGCTTGAGGATACGGGAGAAAGAACACACTCATGGGTAGTGCTTGCAGAGGGGCCTGTGGGTTGGGTGTGACCATAGACAGAGGCTTCACTATTGGAAGACCCAGTGTAGCCCTTCATAATTTTGTCAAGGCCAGGGAACAGCTTGTTCATTTGGTTGTTTTTAGAAGAAGAAATAATAAATTTTTATTGAAAAAATTAAACTCAAAAAGAGGAGTGTATATTCTTATCAATTTTATTGTTAAGTATGTTAAGTTGGTGAATATTACAATCTAAATTTTAGCTGTCCTAAAATGGAATAGGGAGATTTTTGAGAATGCCTATGATTCCTAAAAGAATTAGCACAAATCCACTCTAGATCCTTTGACATCCTTTTTGAGATGCTCATAAAATATACTATTTCAAATTCACCTCATTTTTGATTTGAAATTTGGTTCTTGGATTAGACAATCCTGCAATTTCAGATTTTTTAAGTTTTACATGATGTCTATGATTTGTTTAAAATACAGGAAATCTCAAATTGTACATTAGAACCCCACATTTCTGATTAATGTATCCTGCATTTTCCTGCTGTGTTTTATCTTTTGTTAGTTGCATTATCTGCTCAAGGGATTCAAAATTTGCCAATTTAAATAAACCAAAAAAAGTCAAATTAAATGGTTGATTTTATTAAATGTTTTAATTTTCACCCAGCTGAGTTGCCTGCAAAAGTGATTTGGAATTTGGACCAAGGATTTGACAATCCCGCATTTTTACGTTTAGGTTCTGAATTTACAGTATACTTTTCAGAAGTATATTATTGACATGCTTAATAAAAAATAAAGTTCTTTAAATTATAAATAAAACCTATATTTATTTGAAAAGGTTCAAAAGATAATTTTTATTATGTTTTTTTGGAGTTATATCTCTTTAATAACTAAATTTTCCACTGGTAAATAGATATCTGAAATACATTCATTGGATTTGAAATTGAAAATTGCATATAGGTTGTAACCTTTTTAAAGGTTTTTTATTAATAAATTTAAAAAGATGGCAAAAAGGCTCAGGTATAAACCCAAGCTTTTTAAAAGTGTGCTTTTAAAATGCGCCTTTACATTCAAAAACAAATTATAGGGCCCCTGTAACCTAACCCAAAATGAGTTGGTAGTCTGGTATCATCTAATTGGCTGGATTGGTGTTTGGTAATTTGATTCATAATGAATCAAATTACCAATGCACCAAACCAACTAGCGTCAGTGAGGATTGGCTTGCTTAGAAAACTCTAATATAATATATTAGATTAAGGTTTAGATTAGAGCTGGAGGTAGTAATGAACTGCCGCCTTATTGGGGCCTTCTACTGTGAACTTTTGGCTAATACCTTAGTATTACAAAGAACAGTGAAAAACTTGGGATTTGAATTCAGTAATGATACAAGTAAGGCTGTTGTTTGGCTAGTAAAAATATGGTGGTAAAGGTTGGGTCTCTCAGGAGCAAAGGCAAAATAATGACTGGTGATGTCATAGAAAAATAGGGATTTGGACTTTTGGGAGGTTGGTCTCTTTTATCCACCTTTTGCCTTCAGGATAGATGAGTGGTAGTTCTGTCTTACTACATTAATTTAAGAGTTAAAAGGCAGTAAATCTGTTTGAGGCAATTACTATCACACATGGTGGAGTCCTTTGGGATAGTGAACTGAGGCCTCAACATTCAAACTGGTTGAGATCAATCTATGCTTAGCACATCAACTCAGGGTGGTAGGTCTGATATCAGCTTTCTCATCCACCAGTAGCCTGGAGCCCTGAAGATCTATCCATAGCAGGTGGCAAACAAAAATATTTAGATTAGCTTATCCAATTATAGTGGATGGTGTCATATATTTCTTCAATTATTATCAGTACGCTTTTAAAACCAGTTTTAAAAATCTTACATTTTAATCAAAATAAAACAAATTACATGTATTTTTTTATGTATTTATATTTTAAATGAAACTTCTGCACGTAGGGAAGCTGTGAGACACTGCCAATTGTCTAACAAACTTCTCCTGTGACAGAACCTGCTACCAAAAACTAGCTATCAAATAAATACAGCTGCTACTGTTATCAGCCTTGATCATACATAAAACAGGAGAGGATATCCAAGCCAAAAATTAGACAAAAAGCCTCCATAGAAACTGGAGTGATCAATATAGATCTGTTGCAACTGAACCAATAGGGATTTAGTATTTGGGATTGGGGAAGACAACAGTCCAATAGAAAGGACAAGAATGGATAGAGTAAGGTATTGTTTATTATAGAATATTGTAATTAATATACAATATGGGGAGAGCCACAATGCCACAAGGGGGTGGCATAGTGGGAAGTTCCATGTAAGGTTTGAAGCCAAGGAATAACTTGTGCAGGGATCAGCAAGTCAAATTGGTACCACTCCTAATTAGGATGAAGTACCCACTATTTGATATTACCACCAGATTGGTTCATGTTGTTAGATACTTCAAGGGGCAACTCATCAAGCGCCCCCTGTGTATTGTAAGATAAATTAGCAGGCAAGTCTGAAAACTCAGTTGCAACACCCCCCTTGCCCCCTGCTTGTTGTCAGACACCAAGACCAGAGTCTGCAGAAGGTCTGGGAAGGTCCGCACAAACAGCCTTTGTGTGAGGATGGCGCGGCAGGGGTGCAAGCAATTGTGGTGAAGTTTCTTGGTATTCCCTTGGGAATCTTTGAGGGAGAGGTATGATTGTCATAGACAGCAGCTATCTTGAAGGGCCCCAGGTGGTTGGGCTCCAACTTGGCAGAATTGGGGTTGAGGGTGTAGACGGGGTCACCTACAGCGTACCTGGCTTTGAGGTGCTTTGTCCCTCCTTCAATTTGCCTGTGTTCAACCTCCCAGGCTTTGGCACACCATTGGTCTAGGGATGGGGTTGTCACTAGGGGAGGCTTTTTGGGAACTCTGGACCGTAACTTTCCCTGTTCAACTCCTGTCAGACTGTCAGGCATCCCAAAGGCCAGGGTGCTGGGGCTGAACCCCGTGCCCCTGTTGATTCTTGATTGTAGGATAAGTAGAGCAGTAGGCAGGTGCTCAGTTCATGCGGTGTTGGGGTGCTCTTCTGAGAGCTTGGCAATCAGTTGAACCAGTGAGCTGTTTAACTGTTCTACGCGTCCATTGGCTTGAGGATGGTAGGGGGTCGTAACTACACCTTGGAGTGCGTTCTTGGCGCAGTATGCCTTCATGACATGCCCAAAAAGTTTGGAGCCGCCATCTGTGATGAGACATTTGGGTTGTCCAAAGCGGGCCACAATTTCCTTGCCAATAAAGCGGGTGATGGTGGTGGTGTGGTTAGTTGAAGCCCAGGTCTTTGGCCAGCAAGTTAAGTAGTCAATGACAGTGATAATGTACTTCTTCTCCAGTCTGTCTTTGGGGAGTGGCCCCAAAATGTCAATGGCCCACTGCTCAAAGGATTCCATGGCCTTGATGGGCAGGACAGACTTGGGGGGTGCGGGTTTGGATGTATTCTTTTTGCCAGCACGTTTCAAGGAAATCCAAGATGTCTTGACGCATGCGCAGCCACCAAACCTTTTGTTTCATGATCTTAAAGAGGTTACACCCTCTGATATGAACCTGGGTCTGGTGGTAGTGCAATATTATGTCACCTTGTTGCATGGTGGGAATGTAAGGTGTCTTCTCACCTGTCTCTGCTTGGCGGCAGACGTTAACAGCATTGGTGGTGAACTTACTTTTGTTGTCCTTCAGCTTGGAGATGATTACCAAGTTAAGGCCTTTGTAGCAAGTTGCCTGAGGGAAGAGGTAGAGCATGGGCCAATCTGGGTCCAACTCATTGTCCCCAGTGATGGACGCTATGTAGAGTTGTGAGAGGATGTCAGCTGTGAAAAGTTCCTTCCCAGACTTGTACTTGATGAGCAACTGGTAAGGGGATAGACGTTCAACCCATCCTGCTTGGCAGCGTGTCAAATGGGACTGTGTGTTGAAGTACTGAAGTGACTTGTGGTCCATCAGAACGCGGGGTGGGAAGGTAGCACCTTCCAGGTAACAGCGCCACTTCTTGATGCAGTGCACAATTGCTGCCAATTCTTTATCATGAATGGGATAGCGTTGTTCCAAGTTGGTAAGTTTCCTGGACTCATATGCCACAGGGAGAAAGACGCCATTGTCAGTTTCTACCCTTAGCACACCCCTATGGCCCTGTCAGAGGCATTGGTTTTGAGTTTGTACTAATGGTTTTGATTGGGAAACTAAAGTACTGGTGCTGTTGTGAGCCTTTGCTTCAACATCTCAAAGGCTTGATCTCTGACAGGGGTCCAATGGAAGCACTGTTTGGTATTGAGGAGCTCAGCAAGAGGTGCAATTAGTTTCCTGCAATTGGGAATGAACTTGCATTTGGAGGGTTTAGCTTTTAGCTGGTTTTTCCAAAGGGTGTTGAGGACAGCACGGAGGTGTTGGAGGTGTGTGGTTTGATCTTGACTGAAGAAAATAATGTTGTCAAGGTACACAACCATACATTTTCCAATCAGTTCCGCAAATGCTTTGTTCATCAACATGGCAAAGGTGGAAGGAGCGTTGGTCATTCCAAAGTTCACAACACAACACTCAAACAACCCGTAGCACATGCAGAAGGCAGTTTTTGCCTCATCCCCTGGTGCAATGCGGACCTGGTTGTACCCTACAGTGAGATCAATCTTGCTAAAGACCTTTGCACCCACAAGGGTATCAAAAAGGTTGTCAATCAGCGGCAGGGGGTACTTATTCTTAACCGTCACCTCATTTAGGGCGCAGTAGTCTGTGACCAAGCAAAGGGACCTGTCCTTCTTGGCTACAAAGAAGACAGCTGCCCCGTATGAAGAGAGCAAGGCTCAAATGAAGCCCTTTTTGAGATTGTCCACAAGGTGCTGGCGGAGGGTCTCATCCTCCTTTGGTGTTAGACAATATAATGGTTGTGCTTTAGGTAACAATCCTTGAAGTTGTACAGTGTGCTGGATCTCCCAGGGAGGAGGTAGTTTTTCAAGTGTCTCACTGAACATGTCCTTGTACTCCTTGAGGAGTGCAGTAAGCGCTGGTGGTGTTGAGGAGGTTAAGGGAGGGACCGCAAATGGTTCAGCATGGATAACTTTGACTGAGCATTGATTAAAGTCTAGTTTCCCTCCCTTGAAATTATACAAGCCTGTCTCTGTTATTCTGACAAACACAGTTTCATGGAGTAACTTGCTTATTTCCACAGGGTAAAAATAGAACCCCACCCCATTTCTATTGAGGGTGATGACAGATGTATCCCATTCAATATAGGGACAGTTGTGCCAAAGTCAGTCAAGGCCAGCAATTACGTTGTGGCTGAGTCTGGCCATGATTAGCCCAGAGAGCTTAACCTGGATGCTCCCCATTCTCACAGAGAAGGGTACTGTCTTGTGGGTAATTGCAACTCTGCAGGAGTCAGCTACTTGTACTGCCTTGAACCTGCTAGGCACTTGGTCCAGTTGTTGGGAGTTGGTGAACGCCTGGCCCACCATAGTGTGGTTGGCCCTAGTATCTACTAGTAATTTGTGGGTGTTCCCACGGAAACAGATGTGATAGGATAAGCGGGTTACTTTATTTGAGGAGTGGCTTGCTTGTAGTACAAGGTTGTCACTGTGGACTTGGAAGACTTCCAGGGTTTTGACTTCATGGATGTTGTAGTCACAGGGGTTCTTTGAAAGCAAGGATTGAGAGGATGGGTCAGGTGGGGTTGCAGAGCCTCTTGTTGCCACAACCCCCAGGCTTTTCCCTGCTCCTCAATCTGCGCTAGCTGGATCTCCCCCTTGCGGGGCATTTAGTTCTACTATCCTGCTAACGGGGCTGACAGCGGCCCACTTGATTGTGGCCATTGCCAGGTGTTGTACGCAGTTGGGATGGAGCGTCACTGATACAATGGAAGCCCATTGAGGCCTGGTTGTTAGCCTCCACAATGGCCTTGTAGCAGTCATTGATGGAGGTGCAGCAACCTACAGGGACCCACTTACAGATATGGGGTTTTACCCATTGATGATGAAAGTGAGTAGCTTTGCATTTCTGTCGGTCACAGCTTTAAAAGTGGCAGCAAGAGCTTGTTGCCAGGCAGCAAGGTGCTCAGGAACAATCCCAGTTTGTTTGATTGTTAAAAGAGGAGTTCCCATGACAATGGGGGAGAAGGTTTTGCTGTAGCAGGACTTTGCAGCGTCTTGGAATGCCGCCCAGGTAACGTCAAGTTCCTGACTGGCTCAGTTGGTGAACCACATGGCAGCAAGACCCGTGAGGCGGCCAGACGCAGTGGCAACCCACATAGGCTCAGGGACCTGACAGATACAGAGGCAGGTTTTGGTAGATTGGAGCCAACTGACAATGTTGACCTCCTCAACACCCCCACAAAGGATTCTTGCTGAAGGTTGAGCATGCATTGGGACAGGTCTGACTGGGGCGGGGTGACACTGGCATCACACTGTCCAGGGTGGAGCCAATTTTACACGCTTGTGAGGACTAGCTGGTCTTGATAGATGACATACCTGCTGGGGATGTCCCCCTTGGGGATTGGCAGGAAAGTTTCTTGTTGGGGAGTAGCCATACGGCCCGTACTCAGTCCTTTCTTAGGGGGAATTTTGTTTTAGGTGGTTGTCAACCTACTTCTGCTACCACTGTTGCAACTGAACCAATGAGGATTCAGTATTTGGATTTGGGGAAGACAACAGTCTAATAGAAAGTAAAAAATAATAAGAATAAGGTATCATTTATTTTAGAACATTATGGTTGATATACCATATGGGGAAAGCCACAAGGGGGTGGCATAGTGGGAAGTTCCATGTAAGGTTTGGAGCCAAGGAATAACTTGTGCGGAGATCAGCAGGTCAAATTGAAGCGCTCCTAATTAGGATGAAGTACCCGCCATTTGATATTGCTATAAGATTAACCCATACATTAGATACGTCAAGGGGCAGCTCATTGAGAGCCCCTGTGTATTGTAAGATACGTTAGCAGGCAAGTCTGGAAACTTGGTTGCAACACCACAGACATAACAAAGGAAATAGTCTTTAATAACAAACACTTATTTGCAGACGTGTATGGAATTCTACATCAAAAAATGTCCAATGGAACTACCATCTCTTATATTCCCACACATCAGCAAGTTATCACCATCCTACGTTACCATAGAGACCTAGGGCACACAAAAAGCCGCAACCTCTATGAATTCCTTAAACACAAAGCATGGTGGCCAACCCTTTACTGAGACGTTCAGGAAGTCTTGGACCAATGCAAAGTATGTAAGAAATTTTGCAAAAAAGCAAAATCCCACCTAAGTCAGTACTACCTATCCACACTCAACTACCCTTTAAGGTGTGGGCCCTAGACATTGTGGGCCCCGTCCCAGGGAAACATAATTATAAGAAGTACATCATTACCATAATAGACTTTGCCACACAATGGCCAGTGGCACAAGCAGTAAAAAAACATACAGGTAATGACGTGTGGCGGTTCATAGGGAAGGAAATCATCAGCAAGTTTGGAAAGCTAGAACTCCTGATAACCAACAGAGGCAAAGAACTGACCTCTGAAGATACCAATGTATACCTCACCAATAATGATCTAACACACAGTGACAGCATCTTAAATTTGTTATGAAGTGATTGGTTATAAACTAGCTGTCACTATATTCATGCATTAATCCATTAAGCTTGGTGAACCAAAGGGCAATGGTACTCTTGCCCTGGATGATAAATAGTCCAAATGATCAACTAGGTTGTATTCTGAGTTCATATTAACTAATGATCATCTAATCATTAGTTTGATATTGGGCTAGCAATATAGGGAATTGGGCTATAACCAGAGAATCCTGGTGTTCTATTGACTCTCATTAATCCCCTCCTTTACTATATAACTCTCTCCTTGATTGATTAAATAAAGATCAAATTACATAAAATTATACTTATTATACACATTAGGCTGAAAGATTTATCTTAGCTTAATCTTTAGTAGCACATAAGGCTGTAGTTGAGTTAAGTGTTAGCAGTTATCAACTGCATTGCTTGTATGCCAGACTTTTGTGAACAGATCCACTGGGAAAAGCCCCTTCAAGTTAGTTTACGGCACACAGCTCAACATCATCAAGCATTATCAGAACCCAAGCTGGAAATACCAAGTAAGGTTCCACCACGCTCAGATCCCCAGGTCATGCAAGCCAACAGCAACCAATCAGAAAGGAAAGAAAAGCGTTTGCAAAAGACATTTGTCCCCATCCAAAACAGACATGAGGTTGGCAACAAAGTTTGGGTCATTAACGTTGACAAAAGCAAATTACAACAGAAAAAGTAGGCCCGGCTAGCATCCCAAAGGCAAATAAAAACAACACTTACCTTGTGCAATGACTTGGGAAACGTAAACAAGTTAAGGTACTCCACCATGATTGCCTGAGACCCTGCAAGGCAAGACAGAAACAATGTGAGGCCGTCCTACCCGCCACAGAACAACAGTTAGTCCAGTATGGCGCCCGGGCTCCAACAACCTCCCCGACAACTTTCCCCCAGAGGAGGCCAACCTTCAGTTGGGGGGTGTCAAAACAGCAGGCTTGACCCACTAGCAAGGTTCCAAGTAAGTAGGTTTGTGACCCTCAATCTAATTATCCAGTCAATTGAAGCCAGACTAGGAAGTTGACTCAAATTTCAAAATCAAGCAACATGAACAACTGATGATCCCTTACAATGGGTACCTTGTTTTGGCGCTTGACTCCTTACCAGGATCAAGTCACCCCCTTCACCATCCAACCACGTGATCAACACAATCATGTTCCTGTTATCCATGACTCACATTAACTATATAATCATTATCTCTCAATAAAGAATATTATCTAGTTTCTAAATATTTCCCCCTTGTAACTCTGCTAAAACAGAACAGTTAATACATAAGCCCCATTCTAATTAAAAGAACATGACAATATGTTCTCATTAGTGGTGCAGGTGTTAATAAAACTTCTATTATCAGAAGCACCATTTTCATGGTTTTTTTTCTACAATCATGAAGAGATGGGTCAGAAGAATTATCCTTCTCAAGTGAAGCAAATGGAGCTTTTAAATGAAGCTAGAAATATTTTGTCAGTTACTATTAACTGCCATTGTTGCAACATCTTTGATTACTCCCTCTCAGGGAATTAACGCCCCAAGTAAATCACCAAGCAGCTCACTGAGTAGTTCACTGCCCAGTCAATAAACTGGAGGCACCATTATCAGTCAACCATCTATGACAGGGATCACTCAATCCAGGGGCTAAATGGAACACAACTTGATTAAGCCTCGTGACTCAAGAGGAACATTACTCAGATAAGCCCCATGATCTCCATGACGTACATTTTAACATGTGGCTTGTCATGATACTATATAATATTCTATATTCATACCCAATAAAGTATCATTCTCTTCTTAATCTTCCCCTTTATTTTGTTTATTATACTTCCCAGAAGTATAAACTTGACAGTGGTAGCACAGGTAGGTTATCCATACCTACCCAACTCAAAGGAAAAATTCTTCCCAAGAAAAGAACCCAAACAATGTCACCCCCTAACAGCTGGAGAGATTACAAAGTAGGACAAGACGTTCCCCCAGGCCCTGTCATCTACAATAATGTCCTTGTGCCCATTAATCAGTACAACACTCTCAAAGCCCGCAGACTGTTGCCCACCACACCAACTACAACAGCCCCTCTGCAGCCTAAGATACCCAATATTGTGTTTCAACGCCTGTGCACTGCTGAAATTGGCGCCTTTGCAGGACTACGCCGTGAAAACGCCTCTCTTTGGATCAACAGCACCAAGAGCAAGTTTGAACAAGTGGAGTATCCCCAAAGAATCTGGGTCAGTGAGATTGCCCTCTGCGTCACAAGGACTGCTTACGTTTTGTAACCAAGTGGCTAGCCCAACACCCTGACCAGAAGGAAAATTGGGAAGTGTTTAAGGCTGCATTCCTCAAGAAGTTCTCCATGAAGGACTTGGATGTGGTGATCATGACTGAGCTTCAAACTTTCAAAATGACAGGAGCCATCAAAGAATACATTGCTGCATATGAAAAACTACATGACCTTGCATCCAATATCATCAACTTTGATGAACCTGGGCCACGTCTGGACTTCTATAATGGCATTCCCACATATATTAGACATCAGTTCAACATGACCTGCTGCAAGAACCTCAAGGATGTATTCCTAGAAGGAAAACACGCAGCTCATAAGTCTGGCAATCTACACACCACCAACAAGCGCAAAGAAAACCCTGCAGTTAAGAGAGAGCCTTGCCCCAATAAGCAAAACAACCGAGCCAACAGTACCCAACCTCAAACCAGGAATCACACTGCACAAGCCAACCAGGCCTGCACCAAAGATACCAACAAGGAGTGAAAAGCTCAGGGAAGTGTTTAGGCAAGCTGCTCTTCCCCTCTTCACAAGACTTGTACAGAGAACAGGACGTAGACTCAATCACCATGATCCAGGTTCCCCCCAGAAATCCTCTACTGTTTGATGCCCAAACTGGAAATAAACTCCTTACCTATCATTTCTGTTTTTGCAGATACCAGGGCACAGCACTATTTGACACTGGAGCCAATAAATCACTCATTAACAAGAGTTTCACAGACCTCATGAAGTCATCTACCATTTGAAGTAGCATCAAGAAAGTCATCATGGCAGACAACTGCAGCACACCAGTTACCCACAAGAAAAAACCTTTCCAAGCCCAAATTGGGGACGTACAAACAACAATTAGTGGCCCCATCATACCAATCCCCAAATACAATATCATACTTGGATTAGATTGGATGTGAAAGATAAAGCCTCACATTGACTGGGACAGTGCCACCCTCACCATCCAGAGGGAAAAGTCCACCATCACGTGCACCTGACACATCTTGACACCCTCATGAGGGACCACATATTTATAAAGATCATGGAAACAGAGAAAGAAACTGACATCAGCAAAATCAATTGGAGCACATTTACATATGAAGTCATCCACTTCAAAAACACACAAACTCAACACAAACAGAACCTAATCAGAAACCAGCTAGTCAATGAGTTTCCCTCTGTATTCCAAGAAACACCACCCAGGTTGCCCCCTTTATTGGGGCATACAACACAAGATCAACCTAAAAGGTAGCATGCCTAAAGCATAACCCATCTACCGCCTCACACCACAGGAAGACAACGCCCTGAAGGCTTACCTTGACAAAGCACTCAAAAAAGGACTTGTTAGACCCTCAAAATTGCCTTTTGGTGCTGCTGTCTTCTTCCTGGCAAAGAAAGATGGAGGACTCTGCCTAGTCACAGACTACAGGGCACTCAACAAGGTCACAATAAAGAACAGATATCCCCTGTCCCTAATTGATGACCTTTTTGATGCCCTGGGGGGGTCCCAAATCTTCACAAAAATTGATTTGACAGCAGTATATCACCAAATTTGCGTGAAACCTGAAGACATTCCAAAGACCACATTTTGAACTAAATATGGTTCCTTTGAATGTGTTGTCCTCAATTTGGTATGAAAAACGCTCCCAGTACCTTTTTAACCTTCATGAATGAAGTATTCAAGGAACACATTGGGAAAAGAGCAATCATCTACCTGGACAACATCATTATTTACAGTCCCAACCTACAACAGCACTGTGAAGACGTCCACACAGTCCTCTGTACCCTACAGGAAAACTAATTGATTGTAAAACCGCCTATGTGTGTTCTTATTGACTGAACTTCCATTCCTTGGCTATATCATCAGAAAATACAGTATCAAACTGTATCAGACAAAATACGCGCTATAAAAGAGATGCCACCCAAGGAACAAGAGCAAACTCCGCACTTTACTTGGAATGGTAGCCTATGTACGCAGATTCATCCCTGAATGGGGTGCCCTGACAGCCACCTTGTCAGCCATCACTGGGAAAACAACCAAATTTGTCTGGACACCCTTACAAGATCAACATTTCTGCCAACCAAAAGAACACATGATTACTGCCTTCATCCTGCAATACCCAAACCGTGAGGGTATCTATGAGCTAGAAATCAACGCCTCTGATTATGCCATAGGAGGAGTCCTCCGTATCCAAACGGCCCAAAAGGACTTCCTCCCTGTGGCATATGAATCAAGGAAACTATCAGACAGCAAACAAAGATATCCCATACACAATAAGGAATTGGTTGCCATTATACACTGCCTCATGAAATGGCAATGCTATCTGGAAAGAGCCCAGACGTTCAAAGTTCTCACTGACTACAAGTCAAGATATTCTTCAAAAAACAACAACACCTGTCAAGAAGACAAGCCAAATGGATGAGTCTCATACAGAGATACCCCATGTAAATTGAATACAAGTCAGGCAGGAAGATGCTTACTGCAGACGCCCTATCAAGGCTATACAATAAACACATTCTTTGCACTGATGGCAACCCCAACTGGCCCATGTAAATCATGGGGAATCTCCAGGCAGGGTTCCCACCTGGCACACCAATTGTGGTGCTGGGTGCCACCCCCTAGTATTGCCTTATTTGGAATGCTTCCTTATTTGGAAAAGTATAAGGGGAACTGAAGCCCTTTTTTTGTTATTATCATTGGAAGATAACCCTCCAAATTACATAGCATTGTCTCTGATTATAGACCAATTGACGCACTTGCGGCTAGCCGCAGATGCATCAGAGAGTGACCCATTGGAATGGGTTTTTATATGGCAATTAGTGACCAATCAGAGCATCTGTGGCTAGTTGCAGATGCATCAATTATTGACCCATTGCTTGTACCCACTATTTAAATTGGTATAGTGATCTTCTGCCCCTCTTTTTGCCAAAGTGAGAACCCCAAAAGAGAGTAGTCTGAAACCTTATTAAACACTCAATTCCCCAGAGACGGCCCTACTATGTGCTGCAACCACCTGACTTCAGATCACATGCCCAAATTTTCACTTCTTTCCCAATCCAACCCATTTCTTTCTGAATATTTCCCAGTATGTTTCAGCCCTCCAAGAATAAGCTCATTGCCTGGCAGTTTAGACCCTAGTCAGCATGACTCACCCTTTCTTTTCCCTCCTCCCCTCCAAGTATAAAAAGACCCCCAGGAGTCCCCAATAAACAAGAATTATATACATACACAACAATTGACTTACAAATCTTAGACTACTTGCAGAGCCCAAAATAGAGGTTCTGTTGAGTAAGAAGATAATAGTCCTGTTGTGTTTTCAGTTGCTCAGCTACTCTCAAACCATCCCTCTAACCCTTGAGCACCTTACCAATGGACATCCAAGAGAAAGTCCTCAAGAACAAACATCTGTTCAAAAACGTATATGGTACCCTTCACCAAATACTTCCAAATGGTGACACTTTACCTTACGTCCTGTCAACACAAAAGATTGACACAATCCTCCAATATCACAGAGACTTGGGACACACCTGTAGCAGAAAATTGCATGATTACCTCAAGACACGCTACTGGTGGCCTAACATGATTGATGATATCAGAGAGGTACTGGAACAATGCAAGGTCTGTGAGAAGTACACCCAAACCAAAGCTCCACCCAAGTCAGTAGTACCTGTATCCATCACATAACCCTTCAAGGTATGGTTGTTGGATATTGTTGGACCTATGCCCAGTGAAAGCAAAGGCAAGAATTATATCATCACAGCCATCAACTATGCAACCAGATGGCATGTAGCACAAGCCACAAAAGAGCACAAAGGCAATGACATGAGACAATTCATTGGCAAGAAAATCATAGCAAAGTTTGGAAAGCCTGACCTCTTAATCACAGATGGAGGCACTGAACTCAAAGCTATTGACACCAACATCTATCTTGCCAAAAATGGAATAAAACACATCACAGCCAGCCCATATCACCCATAAGAAAATGGACACATAGAGCAACTAAACGGCTCTATAGTGGAAGCCCTCAGTAATTTGTCTGCCAAAAATCCAAAAGCCTAGGTTGATATGCTACCAACCGCCCTTATGGTCTGCAGAACACGAGTCAACCACAATACAAGCAAAAGCCCTTATGAACTTGTCTATGGTCAGAAACCCTCACTTGTCAGTACAACCACAGGACCACAACTACCACTTCCAAAGAAGATACCAGACAGTAATGACCCAAAAGTACTACAAGACAGAAAGGACCAAGAAGTAATGGAACAACAAAGGGTTCAGCAGAAATCAATCCCATTGCAACAAGAAAGGTTTCAAGTCAGAGACAAGATCTGGATTGTCAATCACAATCAACACAAACTAGACCCAGGGTTACACAGACCAGGCATTTTCATGGAAGTTAATCCCAATAACACCTACCTCATCAAAGGGATTGGAGCTTGAACTGAAACGTATGCATCATGACTGACTCTGTTTGTGTAAGGCAATAGCAGCCCAACAAAATTCAAGTCTCCACGTACCCAACACCAAACTGGATCAATACCAGGCCTGCATACCAGATACTCTCAAGAAGATCCCCAAGGCTCCACCTTCCAGCACCCCAGGGGGAGATGCTGTAACATCTTCAATTACTCCCTCTTGGGGAATTAATGCCCCAAGTAAATCACTGAGAGGCCCACTGAGTGGTTCACCGCCCAGTCAATAAACTGGTGGCACCATTATTAGTTAACCATCTATGATGGGGATCACTCAATCCCAATCATAAATGGAACACAACTTGATTAAGTCTTGTGACTCAAGAGGAACATTACTCAGATAAGCCCCATGATCTCTATGACATACATGGACAACATGTGGCTTTTCATGATACTATATAATATTCTATATTCATGTCCAATAAAGTATCATTCTCTTCTTAATCTTCCCCTTTATTTTGTTTATTATACTTCCCAGAAGTATAAACTTGACACCACGAATTACCTGTTTTGCTTGATAGCATCAAGTTTGGAAATCCATCTCTTCCTGGTACAGGAATCAAATCTGGGCTGCCCCAGTCCCTTGAAAGTTGCCTAGAAATAATTAAGTTAGTAAATTGGATTTCAAATTAATCTTTACCTGATGTTAAAGATTGTAACCAATCAAATAAACTGCCTTTGGTTGAAAATAAGCAATGTAAAAGCATTAACCTTACACTTGAGCTTAAGAGTATGCCAATCTCCAAAATTCTTGTTTCTGTTCCTTCTGGCTGCTCTGTTGTGACTCCTGGTGCTGATCCCAGCACATGTGGAATCATTTGCTAACCACTTTTCCCTCTTCAAGCTGTTTGAAGAGCACATGGGGAGCCAAAAGGAGAAATCATTAATTTAAAGTATATTTTATATATATTTTAGATTGACACTTGTCCCTTACCACCTAATTTCACTTCTTACTCTAACTTCTCCAAGTTCTCCAGCTTGGGGCTATCATTATGTAACTTTCCACTATATAAGACCCAAGGCTATTATTTTACTACTTGTTCAGTTAATAAAGTCTTAACCCAACCAATTATTGACACTTATTGCACTTGCTTTTCCACTTCTCCAATAACCATGAGATTACCCAAGTCCTCCCAATGGGAGCCCTTTGGGTATAAATAATTGTTTTGGCTTCTCCTGCTGCAGGCCTTTGAGGCCAGCATTTTGTTAGGGACTAGAACTGAATCTAGTTCTTCTACTTCCCCCTCAGTACCTGGATTATTCTTGGCGCCATGTGATACCTAGTATATGGTATACAGTCACTCCCTTATCCCTCAACACTCCTGCTGCAGAGAAGAAATATATCTATATGAATACTCCCAAGACTCAGACTCCCACCTTATTCCATTTCTTGGAATTGGCCTTCCTGCTGAGTTACCTGGGTGCTTACTTCTTCTTCTTGGGAAGATTCAATCCCCTCTTGGAAAGATATTGCCTACTTAGGGAGATCTTCCATATAAGAATGATCTTTGTTCTCATTAGCACATTGATTACAGGTCTAAATCCCTCCACAGTCATACACTATATTGGTGGTATGTTTCCTAGTGGATGTATTCCTGATATCTACAGACACTTTGAATCTCTACTAGTATATAAATTCCCTTCTTTAGCATAAAACAAAGCTATAATTTTTACACCTACTTACTTACTTAATATACAATTGATCACTATTAGTTGTTATCTCCAATGAATAGATAAAGACCTAAGGTCATCTTATCAGTGATAAGCTATCTCAAATAAAGCCTTTACTGTTCTTGTTAAGCAAGCAACCCACCAAAACGTACTCAAAATGACTAGAAGGGCTAAATTTGCAACAGGGATGAACTACTGTAAATTCAGAACTTGAACTGCCAGGGAATTTCCCCCTGACTACATTAATTATATGTAAATACCCTTAAAACACACACAGGCAAAAACAACAAGCAGTAAAGTCCCAGTCATCCACTGGTATTCAGATCTTGAACCAGACAGGGATCAAACATGAAATCTTAAGAAAGAGCCTAATGTAAATTCAACATCAAAATTAAAACATACATTACCCGTTTATATTGATTTAGTTTTTTGTTGATCTTGCTTTTGCTCCTGGTTTTGAAAATGTTAATATAATACCAGTAAACTTAACCTACCTCTTGGATTCTGATTGGCTGCCTGGGCAGCTGTTGGCACTCTTTAAACTGCTTATTCTATTCCAGAGTACAGTGCCTACTATGTCTTGCATTGTTAATAACCAAAACCACTGGTCAATCATACTACATATTATGGCTTGTTTTTTAAGCCTTTCCTTTCATTATTTTTCTTATGTTATTAAGTATTATCTCCAGCAATTATTGATAAAAAACCTCTCTTCAGCCATAAGTCTGAAGAAACTTGGTTTTGTTTCCTCTCCTTCTCATTTATCCCCTTAAGTTTTTGTAAATGACCACTTGAGTATTCAAGTGAGCTTAATTTAATCTCATTACTTGTTCTAGCAATAAAGCTCAATTCTTCAAACAATATATTCTTGTACTCATCTTTATCTTGATCCTCCTTTAGAACCATGCAAGGAATTTTATTTCTGTGCTGGTGTCTAAATTTAGTTCCACTTCTGGTTTTGGCCTTAGAAGTACCCACACATACTATCAATTGGCAACCCTTCTCACCTGATGACTCCCATCAAGAGGAATCTCTAGCCCATGGTTGGTTCAAGTATCCCTCAGATCATTGGGGGAGAAAGTTCAATTATGGTTGGGCTACTCCTCTACCTCCCAATGCTGATATTTCCTTGATCAGACCTAACACTTTCTTCTACTTGTTGGTATACTTGGTAGGATATTATCTTCTAGGAAGGTTTAGCTCCCTGATGGGAAGATTTGCATTCCTGAGACAGTTTTTTCACCTGGAAATGGTTACAGTTCCCATTGGATCTGTAATATAGTAGGACTAAATCTAGGGGCCCTTACCCACAAGATTGGGAATGTATTTTCTTTTTAGTGGGTCCCTGACATAAACATAAAAATGCAGGATTGTTGAATCCTCAGTCCAAAGTTCAAATCACATTTTCAGGCAACTCAGCTGAGTGAAAAATAAAATATTTAATAAAATTGACCCTTTAATTTGATTTTTTTTGATTATTTAAATTGGCAAATTTCAAATCACATTTTCAGGCAACTCAGCTGAGTGAAAAATAAAATATTTAATAAAATTGACCCTTTAATTTGATTTTTTTTGATTTATTTAAATTGGCAAATTTCAAATCACATTTTCAGGCAACTCAGCTGAGTGAAAAATAAAATATTTAATAAAATTGACCCTTTAATTTGATTTTTTTTGATTTATTTAAATTGGCAAATTTCAAATCATTTCAGCAGATAACTCAACTAACTAAAGATAAAACAAGAAAAAAATACAGGATACATGAATCAGAAATGCAGGATTCTAATGTGAAATTTGAGATTTCCAGTAAGTCTAACAAATTATAGACAATATGAAATTGATAATGAATCTGAAATTGCAGGATTTTCCAACCAAGAACCAAATTATAAATCAAAAATGAGGTGAATTTGGAATAAATATAATTTATGGGTGTCTCAAAAAGGATTCCAAAGGATCTAGAGTAGATATGTGCTAATTCTTTTAGAAATCATAGGCATTATAAGAAATCACCTTATTTCATTTTAGGACAGCTAAAATTTAGATTGTAATATTCACCAACTTAACATAATTAGCAATGAAATTGACAAAAATTGACACTCCTCTTTTTGAGTTTACTTTTTTAATAAAACTTCTTATGTCTTCTTTTAACAACAACCAAGTCAACAAGCTGTTCTCTGGCCTTGAAAAAATCATCAGGGCTACACTGGGTCTTCCAACAGTGAAGCCTCTGTTTATGGCTACTCTCAACCATCAGGCTCCCTCTCAAGCACTACCCAGGAGTGTGTTTTTTCTCTCTGCGTCATCCAGCATGGCCCTATTTGCACACCACACACAGGCAGCTGTTAGCCCAAATCATGTATCAACACTATCATCCAGAATTTACCAATTTAGCCAAGAGATCACCCAAGGAAGCTTTAATACAGAAACTGCCAATAAGAAATCACTGCCAGGTTCCCAAGACAGACACATCTCACCCCCAGCCAATCATCCTGCAAGACACAGAAGGAAATTGATCACCTCAGAAATTGTTCTCAAAATGGTCAAAAAGCAAGGGATGCTTATATTCCTTGGAGAAATAGTAACCACAATGGGTTTTACAAAGTCCATTGTGGCTGCAACCCTGCAAGCCCACACCAACTGTGGCTCCCTCCCAAGAAGACCCTAACTGGTGCCTATACGTCAACTGAAGGTGATAAAGCCTACCCTCTCATGATGACTATCATAGAACATGACCCCTGGATGCCCCTGGTCCAGGTGCATCTCCAACTGTAAATACCCAACAATTGGGGTAGTATTCCAGCTAAGTAAGGTCCCAAGTTTGCCACTTGAAACCCTGTGAGCGCTGTTACAGTAGTTTTAAAACCTGTTGAGATAAACATAAATTAGTTAGTTTAGAGTGCATAGGTTCTGTCACAAAATAAATTTCAACTTGATAGATCTAAATAGAAGATAAGTAAACAGAAAATGAGTGCTATTTGGCAAATATGTCTATTCATACAACAAATTACTCAAACTGGGGACAAATGATTAGCAATTCAACAACAAGTGTACCAAACACTAGAACACATGAGTTTCAGTCACAGAACACATCTGCTATGTTTACTATGTTTTTTGTGAACTCATGAAACTCAGTCAAAAAAGTTACAAACTTGATCCAACAACAAGCCTTAATAGCAACTGCAACAGACAATGTAAATATCAAGTATCAAAAGTAAAAACATATTAATGAATCTATAATACTGTTACCAACTTGTTCTAATTAAGAATACAATCTAGAATACAAAAAGGAAATAAATATTTTGGGTGTCAGTTTTGGGATTAGAATCAATAGAAATCTCAAATTTATCCAAACTCATGATTAACAGTGCACATTTATGAGCAAAAATAATTAATATAGAAATCTAAAACCTAGTTTGAAATAAACAGTAGTGACTACAAGCTTTTGTGTTACTAGATATAGATATATAAAAAGAAAAAAATAAATAAAATATATAGGTAAACTGTTTTAATTTTATTTTTTTATACCAAAATGGACAAATCCCAACAGCAGAGCCAATCAGAATGGGTGTACATGTAGTGTCTTTGTGATTGGCTCAGACCAGACACACCTCAGTTATTGTACCCAGTTTAACTTAATGAAATAAGCCTTTTGAAAATAGGAGGATCTTTGTTTGCAAGTTGGCATGCAAATTTGCAGACAAAGACATCCCCTATTTTTAACAGGTTTATTTCATTAAGTCTACTTTCACTTGAAAAACTCATACTAATAAAAAGAAATAAAAATCCCATTAAAACAGAAAAGCAAAAAAGCATTTATAGGAAATTAATTTTATTAAAAAAGTGCTTCTTTTTGAGACATTCTCTCAGACATAAATGTCCAAATTTAGAACTGCATGCATTGAAAATAAATTTTGTAGTTCCATGAATAGATTTTGATGGATTTTCTCCTGAATTCCACTATTTCTATTTAAGTCCCAAAAATAATCAATATATTCAAAAAATGACTCATTTTGTGTTTTTAGTTCATCACTTTTGTGACTGAACCTCATGTGTTCTCTGTTTATATCATATTTACCACACATTCATTATCAAATTTGATATAGAATGCTCTGGGAAGTGACTGGATTGTGTGCGTTTTGAATATAAGTTCATGTGTTTGGTATCTCATTCTTGGAAATTTGATATTTTACTTTATTTTTTTGTGTGATTGACTGTTTATTTGGCCCTAGATAAATGGAAGTTTTATTGAGTAAATTGGCCTTCAACTGGTTCCAGTTGAAATCTGTTTTTTGACTGAATCTATGCGTTTTAAACTGATTAATATACACTTATCTCAACAGGTTTGAAAACTACTGTACAATTAGATAGACTGTCATCATCCATTATATCAGGATTGACAATTCATTACCCCGGGGAACCCGGGCCCAAGGGTGGGATTTGAACCCTGAACCTACATTCCCACAGGCCTCTGGGCCCATGGACCAAGGACCCGCCCACCCGCGTTTTTTTGGGATCAAGCCCCTGCAAGCTGAGGCTCCCGCTAAATCCTGAAGCCAGAATACCTGTATCAGCTCAACCATGGTGGCGCCCAAAGAGGAGCCTCTTGAATTACCTAATGGAAGCAGAGATGACGCCTCTGTGATTTCATAAGTTTGAAGTCCTCTCAAGTGACCAATCAAACCCTACTGCCAAAGATAAACCCAGGCTTTGGGCCCAACCCCGTGACCACAACAAAGAATCAAGAAAATCAAGTGACCAAATTGGACGTTCTGACCAATGAGAGAATACCCAGCCTAGGTGCCATTTTGCTGCTCCCACACTTGGGCCCTCTGGCTGCCTGCCCGCATTTTCTCCAATATTTTGATAAAGCCCTGATGGAAAATACTAAGTTTGGAGGCAGAATGCTATATATGCCTATAGATTCTGCGCTTAAACCTTATTGTCATTTTTAAATAAAGTTTATGTTACTTTGGCTTTTACAGCTATTGCCATATTTTGTATTTGCCGTCTATCAATTCAGTTCAAGATCTCCTGGCTCTCCTGCCCCACTGCCTGCAGTTTTCTGTCCATCTGGTGCACCCTTTGGGCCCATTCACTTCACTGATTATCCCTTGAAGCCCAAATATAAGGATTATACACCAGAGAAAATCCTCAAACTTGACCTTCTAGCCCGCATCCAATCCACCATTAGATACAACCACCAAGGCCTGTGGATATTCTCAACCCCAAAACTGTTTAGAGGAAAATTCAATTATCTCCTGGCCTACAATATCTATATGGAACTGCCTGTAACACCCAAACTGATGCCAGCCTCTTCACCCAACCTTCCAACTGACTATACCAGCAAGCTTTTTGGAATAGTGTACATCACCCTCACAGGGGTGGTGGACATCATTGTACTGGCTGCCGGCCCGTGGTCTTGGATGAGTAAGTCTGCTTCCTACCTTCTAAAGTTAGCTCCTCTCTTGTGGTGGGCCCTGCCCACAAAAACCCCGGCCCAAGTTATCCCTGGAAACAGCAGGCCAGCTGCCCAAGACTGGATCCCTGACATTATGGCAATCTTCTTTAAACCTGGTACCCTGAGCCCCAAGATGTTGTTATTTCTTGGGGCATCTTGTATGCTTTTGTTATTTATAATCACTTATTACACCTATAAGATGACCATGAACCTGATCTCTTCCACATGGAAGAACGCAAACCCAAACAACCCAAAAAGAACCAACACCACCACCAATACCAGCAAGCCCTCCTCCCAAGTGAAAAATGTAATTGTGAACCAATCCCTCACCAAGGTTGAGATGCCCCAGATGGAGAAGCTCATGCTTGAGGAAGCCAGACACGCCATGCCAGTCCTCTGCTTGCATTTCCAGATCAACGCCCCCTCCTACTCCAGCAACACCAAGAAGGTACTGGGGGTCGCTTCCATGCTCTCTGGGACGCTCTAGACTGGTTTGGCAAAGCCACAGAAGAAGATGTAGAATTCTGTTTGGACTATGCCAAGTTTGAGGCTGAGTTAATGGCAACTGGGGAGGATTGCAACACAAGATACTACTCCCTGAACTCCTTGCTAGAGATCCGCCAAGGCTCCCAACCCATTCAGGCATACATTGACAAGTTCCTTAAACTGAAGACCCCCACTCAACTTGAGAACAAATTGTCAGCTATCATCTTCTGAAAGGGGGTGAACCAGCCATAAAGGACTTATTGAAGCACCACCTGCCCACCCTTGGCTTGGAAGACCTGGTCCCCTTATGCAAGGGCCTCAGCATGAATCAAGAGAATGCTGGGCCCTCCCAGACCTGCCAAACCCAAGCTGCCACACCCAATAGAGGGGGGATGACCCCTGAGGAACTTCAAAGCCACTACAGAGAAGGACTCTGCTTCCACTGCCATGAAGCAGGGCCCTTGACCAGAGCCTTCCCTAAGAAAACCCCTGCTCCTGTTTTGTTGGCCCAAATAAACAATTCTTCCCAGTCTTAAAAGTTCATCCTGGTATCTGTTAACGTTGGAGGAACAATCCAAAAACTAAAGGTGTTCATTGACACTGGAGCAGATGAGAGTTTCATTGACGCTGACTTAGCCCAGGAACTAGGCCTGTCTGCCTCTGAGAATTGTTTACAGATCATCTTGGGAAACAGCACCAAGGATACTGGATACAAATGTGAACAAGAACTACCTTTGATAATAGGAAACAACACACACCCATCATCTCTCATCTTGTTGAAAGGCCTACCACACCCCCTCATCCTTGGGGACTCCTGGTCAGACAGGCATGGCCTCATCCTCAACTACCAAGAACAAAATGTCACCTTAGGTGATAAGGGTACCTGCAACACTGTTCCCTTTTTCACTAATCCCTAGGAACCCACCCAAAGGCTCATGACCATACAGATTGAACCAAGTGTGGGCATTCTCCCTGCTTCCCTAGGAAAATGGACCAATGTATTCAGCAAAGAGGCAGTCACCTGTCTCCCCAAACACGCCAAGTATGATCATGCTATTGACTTCCTACCTGGCACCAAACCCAAACATGGATCCATCTATAGCTGCAACCACAAGGAGCAGTTGGCTCTCAAGGCATATATCAAAGACATGACCAAAAAAGGCTTCATCTGTGTGTCCAAGAGCCCCTGTTTGTCACCAATGCTGTTTGTGGGCAAGAAAGATGGTGGCATGCACCTGTGCGTTAATTATCATAAATTGAACAAGATAGCTGTAAAGAATTGCTACCCCATACCTAACGCTGACAACTTGTGCAATGTGCTGACAGGCGCCCAGGTGTATTCCAAGATTGATCTTAGAGATGTGTTCAACCAAATTCAAATCAAAGATGGCAACAAATACAAAACAGCATTCAAGACCAGGTATGGACTCTACAAATACCTGGTGATGCCATTCAGACTATGCAACGCCCCCTAGCACCTTCTAGCGCATGATAAACACTTTATTGGGCAAATACCTCAACCAGTTCTGTATGGCCTACCTCAACAGCATCCTCATCTATAGCAAGACCCACAAAGAGCACTTACTCCACCTAGATCTAATCCTGAACAAACTCTCCCAAGCCAATTTACACGCAAAACTCAAGAAGTGTGAGTTCTTCCAACCAGAAGTGGAATTCCAGGGCTACATAGTGAAAATGGGAGGGTTTGCAATGGCCCAGGATAAAGTGGACGCCGTGACCTCCTGGCTGGCCCCCAAATGCAGAAAAGACATGAGAAGTTTTTTGGGCCTGGAAAATTATTGCAGGGATTTCATCCAAAAATTTTCTCACATCACTCTGCCCCTGACCCGCCTGTGCTCTGTAAAGGTCATCTTTGCCTGGACTCTGGAATGTACCACCGCCTTTGAAACCTTGAAACTTGCCTTCACCTCTGCCCCTGTCCTGGCCATGCCTGACCCCTCCAAGCCATTTGTGCTGGAAACCAACACGTCCAACTTTGTGGTGGGTGGGGTTCTTCTTCAGGAAGGAGGGGATGATATGTTACATCCTGCAGCATATTACTCCAAGAAGATGCTGCCTGCAGAAGGGAACTATCAAATTTACAACAAAGAGATGCTAGCCATTATGAAGACCCTGAAACATTGGCGTCAATACCTCTGTGGTGCTGAATTCCCAGTAAAGGTCCTGACAGACCACAAGAACTTGGTCTATTTCTTCAAACCACAACAGCTCAACCAACAACAAGCAAGATGGGCTTTAGAACTGACCAACTACACCCTGATCATAGACTACAAGCCAGGAAAGGTGAACGTAGTACCTGACGCCCTGAGTAGAAGAACTGACCTGGAACCCACCCACATAGAAACTTGCAACCACAACACTCAAGTACTCTTGGACCCAGCTAGCCTAGGCATTGACCTGGGATTGATGAAGATCAGGACCAGCAACAAGAAGTACTGAAGGCCCACTCACTTGAAAAATTCACCAAAACCATGATTGCTGACCTTTCAAAATCCTTGGATAGCTCCCATTACCAAAAAGGCTACTCATTGAAGGAAACAACACTAATGCTGCACAACAGAATCTTTGTTCCAGAAGGAGGCATCAGGACCAACATCTTGAGAGATTATCACAATTCTGAGATGGCTGGACACCCAGGGAGACTCAAGACCCTCTGGAGCATTAGAAGGAACTTTGCCTGGCCAAAGATGTACCAAGAAGTAAGCACATATCTGAAAGGATGTGAGACCTGTGGATGAACCAAACCCCGCAGAAACAAACCTGGAGGACTTCTAAGACCCTTGGATATTCCTGCTGGACCCTGGAGATCTGTTTCCATGGACTACATTGTTGCATTGCCCCCGTCCCTCTCCTTCAATGCAATCCTGGTCATGGTAGACCACTTCACCAAGATGGCATACTTTGTACCAATCACCACTAATTGCATAGCAGTGGAGACAGCCCAACACTTCCACAACCGCATCCTCATCCAACATGGGACGCCTGAGAAAATTATCACAGACAGAGGACCCCAATTCACGTCAAACTACTGGACACAAGTGATGAAAGACTTGGGAATCAAACAGTGTGTATCTATCTCCTACCACCTTCAGACTGACAGCCAAACCAAAAGAGTAAACCAGATCCTAGAACAATACCTCCAATGCTATGCCAACGCCAACCAGGACAATTGGGCAAACATGCTTCCCATGGCCCAGTTTGCACACAATAGTAAGGACCACACCTCCACTGGGATTTCTCTGTTTAAAGCCAACTACGGTTTTGACCCCACCTGGGATTCCAAGATTGGCAAGAAGGAAACTAACACCACCGGACGTTCCTGGGTTGAGCGGATCCGCAACACACAAAAAACATGCTTGATCAACCTGAACTGCTCAGTGCAAACCTACAAAGCCTTTGCTGACCAAAAACAAACACCAGGCCAACCCTTGCAAGTTGGGGATGAAGTATATCTGGACTCTCTCAATGTGCCCCTACATGTGCCCTGTAGGAAGCTAGCTCACAGAAGAAGTGGCCCTCACAAGATCACCAAACTAATTGGAGAAGTTGCTTATAATCTAGACTTAACCCCCTCCTGGAAGATTCACAACATATTCCACCAATCCCTGTTGTTCAAAAGGACAGGAACTTTCTCCCCCACTAATGGCTTAAGACAAAACCCCTGCCCCTCCAAATAGGCCGCACTGACAAATATAAAGTTGGATAAATACATGGCAACAGAATCCATTACCAGAAACCCCAGTACTAAGTCAAATGGAAAGAATACCCTCTAGAAGAAAGTACATGGGAACCACTGAGCAACCTAGCTAATGCCTAAGAAGCTGTCCAACTCTATCTGAACAAAAAGGACCAGAAGGGAGGGCCCTCAGGGAAAGAAGGGGATGATGTCAGGATTAACAATTCATTAACCCGGGGAACCCGGGCCCAAGGGTGGGATTTGAACCCTGAACCTACATTCCTGCGGGACGCTGGGCCCATGGATCAAGGAACCACCTGCCTGCGTTTTTTTGGGATTGAGCCCCTGCAAGCTGAGGCTCCTGCTAAGTCCCAAAGCCAGAAAACCTGTATCAGCTTGACCATGGTGGCGCCCAAAGAGAAGCCTATCAAATTACCTAATGGAAAAAGAGATGGTGCCTCTGTGAATTTCATGAGTTTGAAGTCCTTTCAAGTGACCAATCAAACCCTACTGCCAAAGATAAACCCAGGCTTTGGGCCCAACGCCGTGACCACAACAAAAAATCAAGAAAATTGAGTGACCAAATTGGAAGTTCTGACCAATGAGAAAACACCCAGCCAAGGTGCCATTTTGCTGCTCCCACACCCAGGCCCTCTGGCTGCCTGCCTGAATTTTTCCCGGTATTTTGATAAAGCCCTGATGGAAAATACTAAGTTTGGAGGCGGAATGCTATATATGCCTATAGATTCTGCACTCAAACCTTATTGCCATTTTTAAATAAAGGTTATGTTACTTTGGCTTTTACAGCTATTGCCATATTTTGTATTTGCCGTCTATCAATTCAGTTCAAGATCTCCTGGCCCTCCTGCCCCACTGCCTGCAGTTTTCTGTCCATCTGGTGCACTCTTTGGGCCCGTTCACTTCACTGATTATCCCTTGAAGCCCAAATATAAGGATTATACACCAGAGAAAATCCTTGAACTTGATCTGCTAGCCTGCATCAAATCTACCATTAGATACAACCACCAAGGCCTGTGATATTCTCAACCCCAAAACTGTTTAGAGGAAAATTTAATTATCTCCTGGCCTACAATATCTATATGGAACTTCCTGTAACACCCAAACTGATGCCAGCCTCTTCACCCAACCTTCTAACCAACCATACCAGCAAGCTTTTTGAAATAGTGTACATCATCCTCACAGGAGTGGTGGACACCATTGTACCGGCTGCTGGCCCGTGGTCTTGGGTGGAGAAGTCTGCTTCCTACCTTCTAAAGTTAGCTCCTCTCTTGTGGTGGGCCCTGCTCACAAAAACACCAGCCCAAGTTACCCCTGGAAACGGCGGGCCAGCCGCCCAAGACTGGATCCCTGACACATTAGAACACTTTTGCGTGGACATTAAATCAACCAAAATTATTGGCAAAATATGTAAGTACATAGTACACCATGGTACTGTAGATTCAGAACCTAAAGGTAAAAATGCAGGATTTCCAAATTCTTTTGTGTGAACGCACCAACTTACTAGAATATTTTTCCTCCTTTTATATAAAAGGTAAGTTGTTCTTGTATGAAAATTACTCCATTCAGTTGGTGAGTTCACACAAAAGAATTTGACAATCCTGCATTTTTACCTTTAGGTTCTGAATTTAAAGTATAGATGGCTACAGACTGAGTTGATTGGGTTAAAACCAGGGTGGGCCAGGAGTACTGGTCAGAGGAGTTAAGCTGAGAAGATAAGATGATTCATCTCTTTAGTCCTGGGAAAGAGTAGACAAAACTTAGTGTCTTGGACTTCTTTCTGTTTTAAAGTCTGGTTTTGATTTATGTGATTTTATTGAGGGGTAATTTCACTCAATGATAGCACAAACTATCATCAAGTGAATGAGATTTATTATATACTATCAGCCTTTGTGAGGCATTAATAGTGAAAAGCATTGGACAGGGAACCCCAAACACTTGGTGCTGTCTGAGATTCCCTTTTGGGAATGATATTGGAGGGATGTTGCAGGCAATGGATTGCCAATTCCTGGCTGGAATTGGTTTGGTGATTTTTTGGATGCTTTTGTGCATCCAAATTCAGGTTTTGCAGATCCTGTATCAATTGCTTGCAGGGCAGTGTGTCAGCCCAATCTAGATTTGGTAAATTCTAAATTTGGGCAGCAGTTCCCCCCAAATTGAATATTGGGGAAATTGCCCTTTCTGGTTTCCCAATTTGGAAGGGGTAGACAGCCCTGCTGTGGGGGGAGGGTGCTGCCAGTTGCTGGGTGGCTGGGCGGTGGACTGGCTGGCGGGAGCAGGTGGCCAGCTGTGCAGTTTGCAGTAGGCTTATAAATGCCAAAATTTAAAGAATTAATATTTTTATTTTTCTTCTTCTGGCTTCTGTTTTGCGGCAGTTTCCCCAATCAGGTTAAACTGCTGCAAATATTCCTCTTGAACTTTAGGCTCAATAAACCCCAGAATGCTGTTTATTTGGTTGTTTTTGTCAGGAATATTACTGACACCAACTAGGACTTCACAAAATTTTCACTAATAAGAGAACAATCAATTTGTGGATGCACCAAGTTGTGGTTGCTGCTAGAATCTTATCCAATCAAGCTCTCAGTGGTCTCAGTTTGGTGGATACCAACCCCTATGATTTTGCCATCATCAATTTCATCAAAGGGAGAGCAATGAGGATATGCAAAAATATAATTTTCTTATCCTATATCAAAATTTACGCAAGTATCCAAGACTTTTGGGAAAAGCACATATAATCTGACGTGTAAAAGTGTTGTCAATTTTGTACAGATTTCTCAGGATTTTGCTATCAGTTTCCCCAGTGGGTGTCAATTATTGCTCCAAAAAATCAAACAATGCAGATGGGTATGCCTACCAGACAGAGCTCAAGGCCATGTTGGAGGAGTGAGCCACACAAAAAGCCGTGCATACAGTTGTGCTAAGTGTGGATGTCAGGAAGCCAGGCATAGGTGGAGGCATTAGGTGACTCCAGACAGGGTACTGCCAGGCCAGTGGGTAATACCCACCATAGGATTGATGTTGACTTGACAATATAGGATACAGATTGCCCAAGTAAAGATCAGGGCCCAGAGTTGGGCACCATAGTGTCTACTATTCCCGCTAAAGTAATGTAGAGTACTCCAAACAGTGACTGGACGTGGCCTTGGCGGCAGTGGGGGGATCCATTGGGTGGTTGGGTTGTGGGGTTAAGGGCAGAGTCATGGGGATAAAGTATTCTGGTAGGTAATTGGGCAACAGTGGCCAAATTGACTGTAGGGATGCAAAAGTGAGAATCTAAAAGTGGTCAAGTTGACAATTTTGAAATTTCAAAATTAATTTAAAACAGTATATCTGGAAATAAAAATTATTATGGCCATATAAAATACTTTTTATTCCTTTTCTCAACCAAAAAAGTCAAGAAAAAGTAGTTACTTTATAAAAACAAGCCATTTTAAAAATTTAAAGTGTTGACTTGGCCACTTTTAGATTATCACTTTTGAATTCTCACTTTTGCATCCCTACAGTCAATTTGGCCACTGTTTCTGATAATTGTACTTGTCTTTGAACAATAAGGGCAGCACCTCAATCCTCTTTCCTTTGTGTCCTATGTATTTAGCCTCTCTAATTCTTACCAAGGGATTGGCAACTAGATGTAATACCCAGACATTGTAGGTACTTATTGGGTAAGGTATGGCAGGAGGTTGGCAAACTTGAAGCCAGTCAAGGAGGTGATAATTAGGTAGAAGGTCATTAAGCACCGGAAGACCTTGGCGTGGATGTTGTATCTCCCAAAGCTCCTTGCAAAATAGGTCAGCACGTAGTACATGGAGGTATACACCATAATGGACAGGATGAAGTGTGGAGATACCAGGGGAGTCCAGGGACCAGTGTTTGAAAAGTTGAGCTGTCCCGGATCATAGTGGTAGTCTTGTCCTAACCCTTTGGGTTAAGGCCCAAAGAATTCTGGTCCCTGTTGATATCCTCTGATACTAAGGCAAGCTGTGAGTACAGCTGTGAAGATGAGTTGATTTATCTTCCCTGGATTGGAGGGGGTTAGCTGGGGCAAACTAGTTAAAGTTGACTTAAAGGTGTAAGTAAGATTAGCTTTATTGAGTGTATTAAACTCAATAGTAGCACAAGCTATTACTGAGGAGGGATCCCTTATTTATAATTCTCTCCCTTGTGCAAAGATTTGCAATTGGAAGTGAAAAGCAGGGGATGAGGGATCCCAAATGCTTGGAATGTAGGAATGGTAGTTGGGGCTTGGGAAGATGGCCAAACTCCTTTTTTCTGCTATCTGTGACTGGTTTGAAAGTTCCTGAGTTGAACCAATAGTTGTAGGTTGTTCTGGTTCTAGGTGAGGAATGTGAGTCAAATTGCTCCCATGATCTATTTTTGTCCTAGGAGCATTGGTTTGGCTTGATTTTGGCTCTGCCCATGTGATCTGGGATCTAGCACCCCATTGGTTGGTGGTAAACTTATTTTTAAATTGTGACTCATTATTCCCTCCTTCTGGAGGTTTAGTTGTATTTTTAAATTGTGGCTCATTATTCCCTCCTTCTTCTGGAGTTATAGCTGTATTTTTAACTTTTGGCCTTGCAGCCAGGTACTTTTCTGATTGGCTGCAATTAATGGGGTTTTCTGATTGGCTGTGGAGTGGGGCCTGGGACCCGGGTGGGTGGGGGCTGGCAGCAGACCCACTGGCGCCAGGTTGGGCAAGCAGGTGGCTGGCTGGGGGGCTGGCAGAGGGTGCTGGCAGGCGCCTGCCTGGATGATAAATTTTTCTGTTGGTTATTAAGTTCTGTTTTTCCTCTGTTTGATTTTTATTTCCCCCAATTAAAGGGGGGAAATCCTCATTGAATTGGGAATTTTTAACAGCTAAACCTTCTATTCTTTCCCAACATTATACTCCAGTAAGAATCTGGTTTATGTCAGGAATATTCATGACATTATGATAGTCTCTAAATCTTACTCCAAGTAGGCAAGGTTGAGTGTGTATTCAGTAAAATGCACAGGTTCAAAGGGGGCTCCAGGGGGATGGTATAGTGCCTGATGCAGGTTGGTAGGTTGGTCTCTGGAGGTGGCGGTTGCCTGATTGTCTAATTGGCCTGAGTTGAGATGAAAGATCACTAAGACTAGATAAGGTAGGATTTGTTCAAACCAAAGTTTCATAAAACTTTATCATCAAAAATGACAATATGGTCATTGCCATACTGCTATGGCTTTTATACCATGTGGTTTTGCTTCTTCAATTTTTGCAGGGTTTAGGCTTTCAGAAAAGGCACTGACAGGGCATGGATTTTGGCTTAGAGTATTGAGGGCGGAAGATTCAGGTTGTGCCTGCTCTAGTAAACAGAAGTGAAAATGCTTTTTTCCACTTCTACTATTCACCACATCACCTGAGCAATCAAATTGTATTACCCATTGTTGAGCAACTTGGGTTATTGCTGGTATGTTCAAAGCTAAAGATATATGTTAGCCTTGCCAATGTACTCTACCTAATCCTATGCAAGAGCACTAAAGACTACAATAGGATAGAACTTTGAAGATAATTACGTTTATTGAAACTGGAGTTGATCTAGCCAGCAGCTGCAATCTATCCAGGTGTAACCAAGAAGTTGTTGTTAACCTTTCAGGTGTCTGTATCAATATATACTGCAACAACCTTTGTTCTTGTCCTTTCAGACAGTTCTCAGTGGCTACCTTTGCAATAGGTTCATCTTTGCTGGCTGCGCCTATCCTGATTGGCTGTCCTTGGTATGTGTGCTGGTACTGGCCTTAGCAGGCGTACATGGCACTTCAGCTACAGCCTACGCTCTTCTTGAGCTAGCCTACTGTCATTTATTGATTGGATGTATCTTATATGCCTACTATTGCGCTGTGAAACTTTGCCATATTTAGTTAATGCTTAGAAATTGTCCCTGTTCAGCCCTCCTACATTGGAAGGTAGAATTCCAGTATTCCATTTGTAGGGCTTAATCAGTGATCCTTTTTTGGCTGGCAAGCCTTCTGCTTATTAACACAACAGATTGAATTGGGGATTATACACCTTATAATATCAGACTCAATCCAGTATTGACCTGTGGATTATCCGCCATGTAATGCTGACCCAAACCAATAAGAAACTTGATTATATGCTGTGTAATACTGACCCAAACTTGGTATTTCCTTGACATATGCACATCACTTGTTTGATACATTCATAAACACCCTCAGGCTGGGTGGGGCTGAGTTGATACAACGTCCAGCAGGATGGTATGGGCAATATACAGTTGATGATTTAGTGATTATACGCTGTGTAATCAATGATAACCACTATATTGACTAACATTTATACAGCATATAATAGCCATATCAATTATAATAACCTAGTAATTATACGGTGTATAATATAACACATTGGAATGATAATCAGTGATGATACGGCATATAATTGTTGCATCTATTCTAATAAACTAACAATTATACGGCATATAACTGTTATATCCATCATAATATATTAGTGATTATACAGCGTATAACTGCCATATCTATTATATTATATTAATAATTATACGGCGTATAATTACTACACTTAATAGATTATCAACCTAGTGATAGTATAGCGTGTAAATGATAATGATCTGCATGCAATGATTAGCCTGATCATTTGTGGTCAATCAGCCTAATCTCACACCCATTCTGGACTGGATACTGGCAGCTGCTGGTGGCCATTGGCGGGGCTAGCAGTAGGCTTTGTTTTAACCTCCTTTAAGCAAGCTACAACCTCTGCATAGGTCTGGATCTTTGGTGGCACAAGGTTTGCAGCAATCTGGTGACTGTTCAGGGAATTGTCCCTAGAAAACTGGCAGTTCTTGGAGTAACTCAACAACTTGGGCTTGCAACTCAGTGAGTTGGCAGATTCCTGTCCATCCTGGGTGACTCAAGTAGTCTTTGGAGGGTCCAGGTTCAATTACAGGGTTTCCAATGTTGATATTGAAATTCCAGTCTCAATACTTGACAGGCTGGTAGGTTCCTGTTCCTCCTAATAGGGACAAGGCATCTCTGGCAGGCTAGGGTTTGACCCAATTGGCAGTTGGGCGGGCTCCTGTCTACCCTGGTCAACACAAGGCTTTCCCTGAGACCCAGGGTTCAATTTCTGGTTTTTCAATACAAGTATTAAAATGTCATTCATGACAGTGGAGATGAAACAGCATGAATGGGCAGCCAAAAAACTTTGGACTCAGGGCATACATGTTTACCTACCACATCAACCACACTGACATACATCTTGCAGATTTATGTCTTTACTATCTTGATTTGGCTATCAGGCGCTCAAAGCCTGCCATCTACAACATACTATGCACCCAAATCAAGAAGGGATTAGAGCTTTTCAATTCCATATTTGTCCAGGACTTATCACTATCACTTGCAAAGAAGATGATGAGCTTGGATAAGTCTAGAAAGGACTCCTGCCTCCCCCCACGCTCATCCATTTGGTTTTTCAAGCCTGCATATGTGACAGAAGAAGAATTTGAGCAATTGAAGCAATCAGCTCTTGCTGCTTTTTCCCAGTCAACAAACCCTGCCTCTACAACTCCCCCATCAATATTAAGCCACCCACCTTCCAATCCTTACTCCCAAGCTACTGCCCAATCCCTCCCACTACTTCTGTTGCTGTTTCTTTTACAGGCGCAGATGATGGCAACATACATTCCGCTCATTACCTCCCCTACTTGTCCCTTGATGAGTAAAATAAAACCATTTTTTTGGTAACTTATTAAAATTGATATTCTTTATTTTGCTTCATAATTAATAAAATATTATTTTTAAATTATTGACATTCCCCATATGTTTAAAAAATGTTGTAAATTTGATATGGTAATGTATAAAGTAGTTTTTAAAAGCTATGACAACAAGCAAAAATAATTCAGATTTAAACAAATGAACTCAGATTTAAATGAAATTCAAATGAATCCAAATCTATTGCAAATCAATATAAATTTGTTTCATTGATTTTTGTTTACATCTGAGTTCATTTTTTTGAATTTGAATTATTTTTGCTTGTTGCCATACTTTTTAAAACTACTGTAATTATTTGCATGAATATTTTTCATTATCAATAATAAATTAAGTACCAAAAATTTAAATATTACATTAGAATATTGCAGCTAGACATTAACTCTTGATATTTAGATATTATGTGCTTAACTCAATGCAATTTATTTGATAAAATTCATTTTTAAGGTGGTACTTTTAATTGTGATTTTATTATTGGGCTGTGTCTATATTGGGGAGTTATTAACACTTATTACAGATATTGGTGCAGATTGAATTTTACAGCTTGCATATTTACCTATTGATAATGATTCTGTAGAATTAAAGTTGGATTTAGTGAGCTAGTAATAACACAATGGATCAATCAATCACTGTTTATGACCATCAATTGGCCAATTTTTTTGCTGTGGCAATTGTGCATGACAGGATTTTGGGATATTGACTAATTAACAGATTCAACCAATTATTGCAGGCCAGCTGGCAATCACTCTTTGGAATGGTTTCAATAGAACAATGCGGGCTGTGGGCTGCAGAATCAATGAATCAATGACCAGATCATATCCTGGTATTAACAATTTGATGCATTGCAATTAATTAATGGAACATGCAATTACTGCTCATTAATTATTCCCACCTCAACAACCACCTCAAACATGCTCCTCATAATAATTACTATTCTAATCTTTAATTATATCCTAGAATAAGGGCCATCACATGGGCCGTCATGTGAAACACTTCTAGAAGAGTCCAAAATGGGCTGGGCTGTCAGGCCAAACACTCTAAGATAAAAAGGCTTTGATCCTATTGTATTAGAGTAGCTCTGATTTAGTGAAACAATCATCTCTGTGAACTAGTAGCCAAACGCTGGCTAGCTAGCCCTGGAAGTGGCCCAGGAAGACAGAAAAGATACCAATCTGTGGAAGATGTAAAGTTAACCTTCCGTTAAAACTACCCCAAAAAGGATGAGCCTCCTGCTGTGCGGACCTAATGCTACTTCAGTCTTTTTTAGAGTTGTGAGCTAACTCAGATAATACACAGGCAGGTGGGCTGCCTTAAAGCCAGTCCATTAGAATAAAAGACTGATGATTCCTTAACAACTTGATGATTGATCCAAGTCTTATTTCCTTAACGTGATCCTCTCTTAGGCTTTATTAGTGAAGAACAAAAGATAATCCTGTTATCATACAGTATAATTATCTATAGTAAAATATAGAGACAACACATATGAACTTATATCCAGAAGTAGGAAGAACCGTCCCAAATCCTCTGGGCCTTGGGCCCTGTCAGACTTGCTACTTCTGATGACAACAAAATATTTCAGGCCAAAAGTTACGCCAAAGTCACAGGTTCTCTGTACTTTCCTAATGTTAGAAGACTTAGGATATCATCTGGCGGATGATAAAATACCACGGTCTGCAGATTTCTGATAGTGCATTTTTTTGAAAATTACATGATTGCATCTGATTGGCTGGTTTCCTATCCTATTGCACAGGCATTAGAAAACATGGTTGCCACTGCAACCACACCCAGTCTCAGGGTGGCAACCCTGTTTCTTATCACCTGTGGAATAGGATGGAAACCCAACCAATTGGATGCCAGTGCATAAATATCAGAAAATGCACAATTGCCACAGCAAAAAAAATCATCTAATTAATGGCCATAAACAGTGATTGATTGATCCATTGTATTATTACTAGCTCACTAAGTCCAACTTTAATTTTTCAGAATCATTATCAATAGTTAAATATGCAAGCTATAAAATTCAATCTGCATCAATATCTGTAATAAGTGTTAATGGCTCCCTAATATAGACACAGCCCATTTATAAAATCATAATGAAAAATACCACCTTAAAAATGAATTTTATCAAACAAATTGCATTTAGTTAAGCACATATTGCAGAATTGATATGGCTAGCAATAAGACCTAGAAAATTTAACATTCAATAAAATATTCACAATTCAATGTGAGATATCAATAAAATGCTAGTCTTTCAAATAAAAAATGTTTCATAACAGAAAAATAATCTACATATACTAATTAAGATGACTAGTTTAGTGCAATTTTGGTGTATTCTGTGCTTTGTTATGTTAATTTTTTGTATAATTGCAAGTTATTTGTAGTATTTGCAATAATTGTTAATATAAAGTATTCATTATCTATAATTTCCTGATTATGTGTTGATGGTAGAGATATAAAAACCTTTATTTGAGATGTAATTCAAACAACATGTCAAATATCTATTCACTTGTACACAAATTAGAAGAAAACCTGCAGAAGATTTTTGAAATTGAAAGAAATATCAGGGAAATAGTATCAAAGCAATTGGGAAGTGAAGGAGGGGCATTGGTCCAAGGAAATTAAGTTGCAAAAAAACAACTTAGGAGCAATTATCCAAGATGTACATAAAGAAATATTACTAAATTTATAAAGTAAAATACTAGAAAGTTTAAATTTTACTGAAGAAAGCTATAACTTGTGGGAGTTCTGGCAAAGTGCCAGAGGAAATAATCAAACAATCAAATTGATATAAGGAAATAAATATAAGCAAAAGAGTTGAAGAGGAAACAATTCAAATAGAAAGAAATGAAAATGGAAATGAACAAAGGAAAGGAAGAATAAATATCAAGAGGCAGAAGTGCTTCAAGAATAGAAGAAATTTTATCAAATGAAGGAATACAAATAGAAGAAGGAAGTGAAAAAAGCAAAGGATGATAAAACCAAGGAATATTATTGAAGATCATTCAACGCTCATGAAGTTTGTTTATGAGACGCATGTGGCTGAAGGGGCTGCAGGGCAAAAATTAGTAAGTACACTTATCTTTTACTTACCTTTTTTAGTTACCACAAGAAATGGGGAAGAAGTTGTTGAATTGACACCATGTACACCAAGTGATGTATATTGGGGCTATCAACAACTGGTAGCCCCTGTCATTCAAAGGAACCCCTCAGAATTCAATCAGGTTATTCAAATGAACATGAATCAATATTCAAAAAGGAAGCAATGAATAGGGAATATTTGCCACCTGTGGGGTGCTCAAAATGGGTCAGGGAAGCATATGAAGTGAGAGCAAATATAAAAAAATTCAAATTAATGGATGAAATCCCATCAAATTTTCAAATAAATTTTGATGAATACATCTATTACATGTATTGAAATATTCATGTTCCCAAATATGAATATATATGAATCAAATACAAAGAAAATTCAATTCAAAATATTAATTGAAGTTTTAAAATCAACAATTTTTACTGAATTTTTCAAGTCAATATCAAAAAAGTTGAGGACACAAACCTTCTGAATAGATTGAAACCTTTATTAATATCATTCAAAAAAGCGTTAAGGCAGACACAAGCGGGGAACCAAAGGAAAATATTTTCAAATAAAAGGTACATAAACCAGCTATTTTTAATTTATAGGAGATTTTGCCTGTTTTTGGACCTTTATACATCCCAACAAATATACATTGTGGTGTACCCAGGGATCCTCCAGCATTGCATTTTCAAAGCAAACATCAAGAAACTGGAAGACGTTCTAACCCAGATGGACATCTGCCACCTAGCTTTAGTAAAACAGAAGACTTCATGGGGCCACAAGATTGTGAAGAATGTACTAAATGATTGCTTTGCATTAGCGTTTACTGCTTGGATAATGCTTACCTCCAGAGAGAAACTTTCTTATTAATTCCCTCTCCCTGTTGCTTTTTACAAAGCAGTCTGCCACCACTGGGGTGATAAGTGCTACTCCACTTGCAATTGGCGCAAGAATTATCCACCATGTACAGAAGAGTATGTGGTCCCAACTAGAGGTACTAGCAGAAAACAATATTTTGGGGTATAATTCCCCGGAATAATCACATTCCCTTTGCAATTAGCATCCTCTCAATAAATATTTTTACCTTGCAAATTAAATTTTATTTTTTTAGAATTTTTTTATTTTAATATTAATTATTTTCACTGAAATATGTAATATTTAAAATTTAATAGTAAAAATTGAATTTTAAATATTTAAATATTAAAGTTTTGATATCTAAAAGTTAATATTAAAATTTTAATAATACGTATTTCAATATTAAAATTTTTAATATATAATATTTCAATATTGAATATATCACAATTAAATAAAAATATTTAAATTTTTAATATTTAAACTTTAATAGATAAATTTTAAGATTTGTAATTATAATTTTACTTTTAATATTTTAATTTTATTTTAAATTTTAGTAGGTAAATTATACAGGCAATGTCAAAACCGCAGGCTCAACCCGCCAGCAAGGTTCCAACCAAGCAGGTTCATGACCTGCAATCTGATTATCCGGTCACTTGAAGCCAGACTAGGAAGTTAACTCAAATTACCAAATCCAACAACATGAACAGATGATCCTTTATGGTGGATACCTTGTTTTGGCGCTTGACTCATTAACAGGATCAAGTCACCCCCTTCTTCCATCCAGCTGTGTGATCACCAATCATGTTCCTGTTATCCATTGATTCACATGAACTATATAATCACTATCTCACAATAAAGATTATTATCTATCTTCTAAATATTTTTCCTTGTGTAACTCTGCTAAAACAACACAGTTACAATATTGGTAGCACAGGTAGGTTCTCCATCCTACCTTATCTTAAAAAAATTCCGCCTGTTGCCTGCACACGCCGCAGCCAACAAATCCTTGACAGAATTATGTCTGGCCTCCCGCCCAAATGGACTCCATACGCTCCTGGTACTGAGATACCCAATGGTTTCATACTATACCAAAACATGATAATCCTGCTACCCGCCTTCAACACCATGTCTTCACAAGGTTTCTTTCAGGCTCCCCCATCGATGCCGCAACCAGCCAACAAAACCACCATGCTTACCTATGTAGCTCAAAGACTACAAAGCGCCGCCTTGGAACATTTTGCCAGGGCCAACAACAACAACACAGCTGCATGGATCCAGTCCGCCCAAAGCAAGCTAGCTCAGATGGAATGCACACAGCAATTTTGGATTGCAGAGATCTCCATTTGCCTGACCCATGACACTAGCACCTGGTGCAACAAGTGGCACAAAGAGCACACTGACAAGAACTGGGATACCTTTAAGCAAGACTTCCTGGCAAGATTTGTGCTTAAAGATACAGTGCTCATGATCATTTGCCAAGTGAAGAACCTGACCCAGACAGGCACTGTAAAAGAACTCACCCGTGCTTACAAGGAGCTTTGCCTTTGTGCGCCATCCAACATGGCCTTTGACACCCCAGCCACACACCTCATGTACTACAACGCTCTCAAGTTGCACATGATGAGGCATGTAAACCTGGATCAAGTGACCAACCTGCAGAGTCTGTACCGTGAAGCAGAGAAAGCAGAGCAAACATCCAACGCACTGCACAAGGCACAAATTGGGAAACAAGAAAGACCCAGGATTCCCATTCAAGCAGGCACTCTGCTTGACCACCTCCTGGAGGCAACAGGAACAACACCAACCACAAACCCACGGGCTCTAATGGACATGGAAATGGAAACAATGGCCAGTCAAACCATATTAATTTTCATGTCACTGCCACACAAGGCAACCAAGATGAGGGGAAATCCCGGGGAGAGCACTAAGCAAGCCAAGCTCTCCCCACACAACTCCTGACTTGCCCAACAATGAATACTAACCTGAGGACGTGAACCAATGCCCAATAATCCAGGTGCCCTTGGAGGACCCAGTACTTTACATCATCACCAGACATCCAATAAATTGATGTTCTATCCTTTCCGCTTTTGCAGTTACACAGGCTCAGCACTCTTGGACTTGGGCGCAGACAAAACCTTAGTCAACAGTAGCTTTTTGGATAAGTTCAAGCTGGCCACTAATCCTTTGCAAATTAAAAATGTGGTCCTGGCTGACAAACACCACATTGCTGTGAAAAGGAAACTTCCCCCTTCTCTGTCATGCTTGAGAACCTTCACTCCACCATCCAAGGTCCCGTCATCAACTTTCCTAAGTTTGACATTGTACTGGGACTAGACTGGTTACAGAAAAAAACCCTCACGTATACTGGGCAACCTCAGTATTGACCATCAAGCGTGAAGGCGTCAACCACCAGATCTACCCTGACTCTGTGGACCAACCGCTACGCAACCATGTCTTTGTACATATCACAGAGACCCAGGACAAAAAGAAAGACCTGAAGTCAATTGACTGGGACTCCTGCTAGTACAAGATCATACACTTCAAAGACTACCAGGATACCTACACATCTCAGGACTGCAACATTGTGGCCTGCCACCCAGAAATGTTTAAGGAAGCATTACCTGGCCTGCCCCCTGAGAAGCATATTCAGCACTCTATCCAACTCAAAGGGGCTGTACCCAAGGCGCCTCTATCTACAAGATAACCCCAAATGAAGACAACACCTTATGTGCCTACCTCAAGGAAGCATTGGAAAAAGGACTTATCTGCCCCTCACAGTCTCCCTTTGGGGCTGCCGTATTCTTTGTGGCTAAGAAAGACAGTACCTTACACCTGGTCACAGACTACCACGCCTCAAACAAAGTTACCATAAAGAATTGTTACCCACTACCACTGATTGACAACCTGTTCAATGCCTTGGGAGGAGCCACAGTCTTCTCAAAGATTGATCTAACTGCAGTCTACAATCAGATTTGTATCAAGGAGGAAGACATCCCAAAACGGCCTTCTGCACTAAATACGGCTCCTACAAATGTGTGGTACTCAAATTTGGCATGACTAATGCCCCGTTCACCTTTGTAACCTTCATGAACAAAGTGTTTGCTCCCCACATAGGCAAACATGCCCTAGTATACCTAGACAAAATCTTTGTCTACAGCCCCTTGGTGGAACAGCACCACAAAAACCTAGAGGCAGTCTTTGCGGCCTTGGCACAACACAAACTGTTGGCCAAGCCCTCCAAGTGCCAGTTCTTCCATGAGCAACTACCCTTTTTGGGACATATAGCCTCAAAGGACGGCATCAAACCCAACAGTCAAAAGATACAGGCCATCTGCAAGATGCCACCACCCAAGGATAAGTTGGAACTCCGCACCTTCTTGGGAATGGTAGCCTATGTACAACGTTTCATACCTGACTGTGGCGTCTTGACTGCCCCCTTATCCGCCATAACTGGTGCCAAGTCTAAGTTTGTGTAGACCCCCCAATGTGACATCTGTTTTAGATGCCTTAAAGAGAAGCTCACAAAAGCTCCCATCCTGCAATAACCCAAATGTGATGGGAAATACCAGATGGAAACCAACACCTCAGATGCATCCATTGGGGAAGTACTACAAATCAAAAATAGTGATGGTGACTTCCTGCCTGTAGCCTACAAATTCCAGAAATTGACAGATGGCAAGTGTTGATATCCTATCCACAACAAAGAACTGCTGGCTACTGTGCACTGCCTAGTCAAATGGCCTTGCTACCTAGAACACCAGGAAGAATTCACAGCATTAACCAATCACAAGTCACTCATCTATTTCAAGACTCAAGCAAATCTGTTGCACCGCCAAGCACAATGGATGGAACTATTGGAGAGATTTAACATGCTCATCCAGTACAAACCTGGGGCCAAGCTCACCATGGCAGAAGCCCTGTCTGCCTGTATGTCTGTGCTTCAAGAGGAGAGAATGGGCTCAACCCAGACTGGCCTCTCTTAGTGCTACAAACAAAGGACAAAAGGTTCCCCCCCTGGCACAACTGACACAACCAAAGAAACAGTCATTAAGAATGAACACCTCTTTGCTGACTTACATGGGACTCTTCACAGAAAGATGAATGACGGCACAACCATTCCCTACATCCCCACATATCAGCAAGTTGACACTATCCTTTGCTAGCACAGAGACCTTGGGCATACCAAGAGCAGAAACCTATATGAGTTTCTAAAACATAAAGCCTGGTGGCTAACCTTATACTGCAATGTCCAGGAAGCTCTAAACCAATGTGAGGTGTGCAAAAAGTTTGCCAAAAGCAAAACCCCGCCAAATTCAGTACTCCCCATCTGCACACAACTAACTTTCAAAGTATGGGCTCTTGGCATTGTTGGTCTCATGCCAGGAAAACACAATTATAAGAAATACATCATCACTGCCATTGACGTTGCAACAAGAAGGCCAGTAGCCCAAGCAGTGAAAGCAAACACCGGCAACAATGTTTGACAATTTATTGGCAAAAAAATAATCAGCAAGTTCAGAAAGTCAGAACTCCTGATAACTGACAAAGCAAAGAATTGAACTCCAAAGACACCAATGTATACCTCATCAAGAATAGGGTCAAACACACCGTAACAACACCATATCACCCACAGGCCAATGGACGTGTAGAGCAGCTTAATGGTAGCCTTGTGCAAGCCTTAGCCAAACTCACTGCCGGGAGACCTGAAGACTGGTATAAGCAGCTACCAACTGCACTACTTGTGTGTCAAACCCAAGTGAACAGATCTACCGGAAAAAGCCCATTTGAACTGGTATACAGCACATAGCCAAATATCATTCAAGCATTGGCAGGACCTAAACTGGAAATTCCAAGTGAAGTCCCTCCACACTCAGACCCTCAAGTAATAGAGGCTAATTGCAGGCAAACAGCCAAAGAGAATGAACGTCTGCAAATAAACATTTGTCCCCATCCGCAATAGACATGAAGTTGGGTACAAAGTATGGGTCATGAATGTTGACAAGAGCAAGTTACAACCTGAAAAAGTAGGGCCAGAAATCATTCTAAAGGTAAACAACAATAACACTTACCTCATGCAAGGGCTTGGCAAACGTAAACAAGACAAACCCCTACACCATGATTGCCTATGACCCTGCAAAGTAAGACAGAAACAACAAGAGACTGTCCTACCAGCTACAGAACAACAACTAGTTCAATACAGCGCCCAAGCTCCTGACAACCTCCCTGATGACCTGCCCCCAGAGGAGGCCAACCTTCAGTTGGGGGGTGTCAAAACTGCAGGCTCAACCCGCCAGCAAGGTTCCAACAAAGCAAGTTTGTGACCTGCAATTCAATTATCCGGTCACTTGAAGCCAGACTAGGAAGTCAACTCAAATTACCAAATCCAACAACATGAACAGATGATCCTTTACAGTGGATACCTTGTTTTGGTGCTTGACTCATTACCAGGATCAAGCCACCCCCTTCTTCCATCCAGCTGTGTGATCACCAATCATGTTCCTGTTATCCATTGATTCACATGAACTATATAATCACTATCTCACAATAAAGATTATTATCTATCTTCTAAATATTTTTCCTTGTGTAACTCTGCTAAAACAGCACAGTTACAACAGTAATATATCTAAATATATTATAGGACATTAGGTATAGTCACAAACACGTCAAATAATAAAAAATAATTAAAAATGTTTTTATTTAAAGGCTCTTTGAGTAAGGATTCATTGATTACGTAGATAAACAACAAAAATTGAATTTATCTGCATCATGCGGCCTGCTCCACTTATATTCTAAATAGGTGATTGTTTAGAACTCAAATTACTTTCTCTTGTAATATGATTTGATAAATATATTCAATATGCTTGACCCACGTCCTAAGTACTAATTAGTAAGCAATACATGAAAATCATTGGCTTCTGTGTTGTGTGGCTATAGTGGCACTGATTTAATAAGGATCAGATCATGACATGCAAGGTCCAATTTGTGGCTTAACAAAGCCAAAGTACCGACAAGGATTCACAATTATTTAAATAAAATTAATCTGTTTCTATCTTTTTTAATTTATTTATTTGTTAGGGCAACAGTCAATATAATATTCAATGCATTATAATAAAAATATGTGTCCTCATACCTAGTATAATTAATTTTACTTACCTTTTCTGTGTATTCTTATATGTCTATAGTACAATCAAACATCACATCATTATAGCATCAAAGACTATTTTTCAAGCCCTAAAAAATAGAAAAATAAAAATAAAAACAATTAAAACCAGGAAACCCCCTTTATCTGATTGGCTCAGAAGCAAGAGCTTTGGGGAGGAAGGGAATGAAGTGCTTGTAAAAAGCTGCCACCACATCAGGTGGCATTGAGAATTGGCTGACCTCAATAATATTGAAAAGATCTTTGGTGTCCTGTGAGAGGCCTTTCTTCACCTTATTCTTGATTTGAACAAACACCTCAACTGGATTCAGAAATAGAAAATATAGGGCAGGAGAAAGAAAAATCTCATTGGACAATCAGCAAGGCGGTGACTGGAGGTGTGGCTGTTTTTGTCAATGGGTGGGAACTTGGACACAGCCAGATCCACTGTGTGGAGCCTGAAATTATCAAGCACAACAATTTTGATTGTGCCTGGGTAATTAATACAAAGTTATTCCTTAATAGTTTGGAGAAAATCAAGGAATGTCTTTCTGTTATGAGAACCTGTATCATCTGATACTAGTCCAAACTGTGGGGACCAAGAAGCGCTACCATTGAATATGCTTGGTAACAGACAGCTGCACAATATAATACATCATCTTTAGACTTCTTCTCAGCCCACTCATGCCTAGACCTGAGTGAGATAGAAAACAGCAATTTTTCAATGTAGAAGAACACGACATTCCCAGTCTCTTTTAGGGCCAGATAGGTTTTGACATAAATGCAGCAATCCTCAATGGTCTTCTTGCTATTTCTGTTGTACAGGTAAATACCCAATACTTTCCAGGAGAAGCCCAAATCAACCATGGTTTTGTATCCAAGGGTTTTAGATACAGAAAGCCCAAACTATGTGTCCAGCATTAATTGTACAGAGAGTTTATCCAGGTGGCAATCATTGGCTATCCACTGCTTTATTGCATCAATATACACAGACTACAAGAGTTTTGACCATCATTTTTCCTTTGTGCTTTTAGCAATTTGACTAGTGTCACTGTCTTTGGTGTTGAGGTTGCCAACATATATGGCTGTGATACCAAATTGGGACACAATATTTCAAACTACCATTCCTCTGTTTAGGCAGTTGAGGAGAGCTTCACACTAACTATCTGTCAACTGACACCTTCCCTTGGTGTAAACCATAGCATCCAAAATATATGGCTCAGCACATGAGATGAGGACCTTTGTGTAGAAGGTGGGATCACTCTTGCCTGTGGTGGCGCCGTCAATTGTTGAATATACAACAGACACATATAGCTCCTCATTTGTGGTCAATGACTCAAGGAGGTATCAAAAAAGCAGGACATGCAGTGGCAACTCTGGTATCCAGATTGCAAGCCCATGTTATAACTGTGCCACAGTGGAGGTGTATGTAACTTCATTGTTCTCAACAAACTTGGTATGAAAGGCTTTAGTGGCAGACCTTGAGAGTGGCTTCTGTCTGGGATTCAAGCTGCTGTTCCTGGCTTGTGGTGCAGGAGGTGGTTGTCTGGTGCTGACGCCTTGAGAGGCCTATTTATTGGCATTACTCCCCTCAAGTTGTGTGCTGGGTATATTATTGGACTCTCTGGGCACCCTTGTGGACAGGCTGCCCCACAGGCTGGTGAAGAAGCTGGGTGGGAATGAGAGAGTCTGTCCATTAAAATAAAATAAAATATATACATTAGATTAAATATGTGTTTTATTTAGATCTTTATTTTAGTTTTGGTAATTGTTTTCTCTTGATTTAGTCTTGAATAGTAACAGAATTTCATATCTGTGCTTTGAAGTGTATAATATTGTATACTTTCCTGGTCTGGATAATTTTAAAGATTAATCACTTTTTATGTCTAAACATGGTTATTGAGATTAAATTTTTCATTTGATTTTATCCCTAGTGGAGCTTCTTTATTTGGGTTGGTGTTTTATAGAGTGCTTAATTTACATTAAATTTGGATTCCAGTTCCTGCAATTAATATCTGAGTTTACTAGTGGCATTAATTTGTGATTTGAAATTCAGTTCATGGATTTGACAATCCTGCAATTTCAAAAACATAGTAAACTTAATGAAAATGGTTGATGGATTTGAACACTTCAAATCTGTTTCCAGTTAATTCATTTTGTCCATTGGAAATATGCAGTTCAACTTGAACTTTGTAAAGTGTCTATGAGTTCCCGCATTTTTAAATATACAAAGAATTCAATTCAATTAAAAAAGGCCATCCTGCAAGTGTGATTCAAAATTTGGACCAAGAATTTGACAATCCCACATGTTTACCTCTAGGTTCTGAATTTAAAGTACTAATATCTAGAGCTAAAGTCAACCAAGGGACTGGTTACTCCCTCTTTGAACTCACCTATAAATATGATTCAGAATTAGTTTCATATAATAAGTGATCCAATTAGATAATAACAAAGGGAAACTATCTACATAAACACTCTATCCTACACTCAAAAAATTAAGATCAAAGCTAAACTGGCAGTCATCAAAATAATGATTCAACAAAAAGCCTCCTCCAAAAATGATTCTATTGAATCTGAAACGTCATTCTAGATCCTTTCTGGTGTCCTCAAGAAAATAGACTCAGTACACAGAGGAGAAAAAAGAGTTTTAAACATCACCCACAATATAACACATACCTTGTGAAATTTCATAGTGCTAAAGAAAAACTTGATAAAGAAATACCACATATATATTCTCTGTTTATGCAAAAGAGACTATTATAGCCTCTTAGTGCACACTGCCAGTCAACTACAGGATTATCAGGAACTTAATGTCAATACTAGACCTCCCTATGGTATACCTGTCACATCAGAATAACTCAATAAGAGATATTGTATCAAGGGAGCCAATTCAAACCCCCAACCTTTTATTTTGATGATCCTTGCCATTCCCTTTACTAAAATAATATTTCAGTCATAATTATCAGACACATTATATTTCTCACTCATGCTTTATCCTTGAATATTATTAGAATCAAATCATATTAAATTTTTTCTGAAACTCAAAATATGTTATTCAATAAAACTATTATTCTCTGATTTTCTTCTTGCTCCCCTTCATAGGGTTCATTAGTATCAATAACTATGGATATATTAAACAAATCTATATCCTTAAGTTTGGTTTTCCCTAGATCCATGAATTATATTTTATTAAATTTTTTAAAATAAAAATATATGACTTCTTTAATGAATAAAAAGAAAACATCTCTTAGTGAGGTTTCTTGATTTTGAAAATGGTAAAATTATAATAATAATATAAATTTACTTTTTTGTTATTTTAAATTCTCTATCTATACTAATTATTTCAAAAAAAACTAAGTATCCCAACATTTAAATAAAACTACCAGGAACATCTTGAGATATAATTTACAATTATTTTAATCCTTAAAACTAAACAATACCAATAAAATTATAGCTATCTATAAAAAATAAAGCCTTTTATAAATATTGTCAATTATAAAAATTTAAAGCATTCCCTTAAAACCAATAATTTTATAAGAACTTAAAGATATCAAATCTAATATTAGTACAGAACTGGTTAAGGATTTTGATTCTCACATGAGATTGTTTGAATAATTGACTAGATTTATTCTTAAGTGATTCAAATAAGATTTAGAGCTCAAAACTTAGCTTAGTTACAGAGAAGCAAGTTTGAAAGCTTAAAAAATAACTGTTTTCTGATATTTAAAATGAAATATTATTACCCTAATATTAAACCTATATAAAATCCAAATTAAATCAAAGCCTTAATTTATTTTACAAGGTTTTAAACTTATAAAATAAAATAACAAATCATAAGATTATATTTTTCATGTGTAAGTTTTTACTAATATAAATTTAAATACTAAATAAAATTATGTCCTTATAAATAATATTTTTTAAGTTTTAAGACACATTATGAATTAATCTCAAAAGAATTTTATTTTTAAAAAATAAAAAAAACAATAATACATTTCATAAGATATAAATAATGTAAAAAATATGAAAAAAGTATAAAAGGCTTAGTCTTAAAAAGCAAACAGTGTAAATCCGTTAGTAAATCTAGATTTAAATTACCTTTATAAGTAAATTATTTTAAAGTATCTTGAAAATTTCATATCTTGTTTGAATTTATTTTAATTAAGAATTAAAATAATTTTATAGAGCTAGTGTAATATGATATAAAACTTTTAAATACTACATTTAAAATAATACTTACTTAATTCCTATTAAATCATTTTGTTTATTACATTAAATATAAGCTAATAACATTATTTTAATATTTTATTATTGAAATTAGTTAGAAAAAGCCTATACAATAAGATTTTTTTGATAAATTTGCATTTATTTTACGGAATCAGCTTGATTCTTTTAAAAAATAAACAAATTAAAAGAGGTAATTCGACAAAAATGTATTTAAAACAGTGAGAGCATTTAATATTATTTTTTTAATCTTTATAGCACTATTTTTAATTGAGATGTCCTTAAAATTTTTTTATTCATATCTATAAGAGTTCAATAACTTTATTAATTAAGTTTTCTGTGAAATAAAATTTATGTATTATATAACCAAAGTTTACAATTTTTTCCAAAAGCTTAGCTTATATATAAATTTAAAGTAAGTTATTTTTTAAAAAACCAAAAGTTAAATTTGGTTAAAAGGTGCTTCCTTTATAATTTAATGTATTTTAAAAGGCTTTATATAGCTGAAAGCACAATATTTTCTACAAATAATTTTTGTTCTACTAAAAATTATTAAAGACACTTAAGTTATACTTAAATGATGGATTGGAGAGTTTTAAACCCAAACAATACTGTTAGAGTTGATAATCTCCCCCTTGGTATAGACAAAAGCTTACTATTAGAATATTTTGGGAAGATAGGGAAGATAAGTGATTGTTTAATTAGAAGAGCTCCTTTAGAGAGAGTATATGCCTTCATAATTTATTGCTATCCTTATCATATAAAACAGGCTATTGATAAGCTCAATAATTCAAGTATTCTTGGAAAGCCATGCAAAGTTTCCAGTATAAAAGATCCCTATTTTAAAAAGCCTATTGACTCAAATATTTTTATTTCAAATTTAAAAGAAGATTTTGATAAAAATCTATTAATTTCATATATATCTGCTTTTGGAAAAGTTATTGATTTCTGTATAAGCTCTAAAAAAAGAGTAGCCTACTTTAGCTTCCAGGATGAAGAAATAGCCAAGGAAGTTGTAGAAAAGATGAAATTATGCACTTCATTTGGAAATGAATTGATTGTAAAATATATTTGTAATTCAAATTATAATAATAATACAATTTTAATTAATAATATTGAAAAAATAACAAGCATCCAAGAGCTTGTTAGTTTACTACTTACTTTTGGTGAAGTGACACATTGTGCCTTTAAAAATTATTTTGAATGCTGTGATATAAGTGCAATAGCAGTTTTTGAAAGCTATGAAGCTTCTCTAAAAGCAAAGAAAATACTTAATGAAAGTTTATTTAAGGGCAAAATTTTAAAAGTAAGAATGATACAGGAAACCTCTATTTTTTATGAGGCTTATAGTGAAAATAATGATGATAATGATACTCTATTTATTGGAAACCTTAACTCAAATGTAACAGAAAAATGCCTTTTAGATATTTTTTTAAAATTTGGGGAGGTGAAAAGATGTACAATTATATATGATAATGACAATAAATCACGTGGATTTGGATTTGTAACATTTAAAAATAAAGAGAATACAAAGCTTGCTATTAGTAGCTTAAACAATACCATATTAAAGGGAAATTTTATAAGAGTTAGATTTGAATACAGAGAAACAAAAAAGCATTGCTCAAGAGCCCAACAAAAAGAAATACACAAAGAAAATTTACAAGCTTTGAAGGAAGATTCATTGATTAGTGAAGGGGAAATATTTAATGAAGTTATTTTAAAAGAAAATAAAACTGAAGTTAAAAAAGAATTAAGAATGGACAAAATAGATGAAACTAAAAGTGATGATACAAATTCATCTGAAACTAGTAATTTTGATTCTGAAATAACTCTCAAAGATAGTCAAAATAATATTAAAAATGATAAAACATGCAATTTTATAAAGATTTTTGATCAACTACAAATAATAATAAGTGAATTGAGAATTTTGGCTTCAAGGTTACCTTAAGTAATTTATTCTTAATAATATTTGTGCCCTTTAAAATTAAACTATGAATTTGCATTATTTTTTACATAAGATAATTCAGAAGAGATTAGAAAATATTGATAAATCAGATCCCAAAAACTTCTTGTAGCTCTGAGAACCTTAGTAAAAACTTACTCACTCTAGCAGAAGATTCTAAAAACTAATGTGTATTTTTGATATTTGTTTAACTCATTAAATTTAATATTTTTAAATTGGCTATAAGTTAGAATATTAAGATAATTTTTATAAGTTATCAATATTATCTTCTAAGCTTCTATGGTGCTTACTCTTAATGATCCTTCATAAATAAATGAAGTTGTTTATTTCTGCTCAGGCATCTAACCTACAAACATTTACTTTAAAAAAATTCTCAAGTAAATTATTATCAACTAAAACACTTTCACAGATTTGATATATGTTGAAATTTTTAATTATTACTTATTCTAAATGTTGGTCATATAAAAGAGAAAAATTGCTCAAAATTAAAATAAACTTAAAGTAAAAAATAATCAAACTGATTAATTTTTAAATTTGATTAGATATTTTAAAAATTAAATTCTGATTTTTATGATTATTAGTCATTATATTTTTAAATAAATACTTTTCAGTCAAAAGACTACTCTTGCCTTTATGAATTTCTTTATTTTATTTAATGATTTGCTGTTACTAGGCTGTAGCTAAGAGTATAACTACTAATTTTAACTGATATTCAGATTATCTTTGGTGCAACACACCATCACAAAAATGCTATAAAAAATAAGAGAACTTGAATGGCAACAGCGCCCATGTTGCCACTTTGTTTGCATGGCCACTGTTGACTTGAAACTCAAAATCTCCTATGTTTTTTTGCTAGTTGTGCTAGCTTAATTCTTTTTTTAAAGCGTTCAGGGGTGTGAACCCAGAAAACACAACAAAATTGTGGCCATTTTGATACAATTTAATTTTAAGCTTAATAAAAAGCTTGATTTAACCCAATTTTTCCTTTATGTTTACTAATAAAAATTAATTTATTTTTTATTTGTTTTCACAGTGTAAAAGTGTCAATGTCAACACTTTTTAAGCCAAACTTATTTTTAATAACAAAACTGAAACATCTACAATAAAAAATTAAGTGTGATTTTAAAAATATTTTTTATTGAATTAATATATAGAAAAAGACATTGCGCATACAGTAGATTGTTAAAATGTTTATGTTATAAATATTTGCAACACTTATTCTGTCTTCAATATCATAAATGGATTGGTGGCTAACAACAATCCAATAATTTAAACATGAGTTACTATGTAATTTACTATAGAATTTATTATTGAAAATAATGTTGACAATTAGAAATTTTGACTATTTGCTTGTGATCATACACCAGGGTGGATTTAAGCAAATTAGAGTGGTGTGATTAAGCTTAAATTAATATGTCATCTCATATAAAGAATGTTGTAAGTGATGTTGTCAACACTTTACCCTTTTCACTACTGAATACAACTTTCTTAAGAACTTTCAATATACGCAATGGTAAAATATCATATTAACACTACCCAATTATTATTTTTAATAAAGAAATAAAGAACTTTGATAATTTTTTTACTTATTTTCATATGTTTTTTTTAATTTTCTTATGTGAACAAAAACACAGAAAACAGTTAATTTTTGCTAGCCCACATAAATTTATTTAAGCATACTATGAAAAAACATAGTAAATTTTCAAAAAAATGTTAACAGTGACAATGTTGTCAAAAATAATGTCTACAATTTTTCTGATTGACAGTGAGAATTCAGCTTTTTTTACTAATTGTCACTCATAATGTCAACACTTTTCAGTCCTCACATATGAAACTGTGTTTTACATAATAAAATCATCTGATTTTTTGATATGATGTATTTTTAACTTTTCATTTTCATATTTTCAAATTTTTAAACTAAAATATATTTATAAAGCTAATAATTTCACATAAATCTCTTAACTTTTAGCTTGTTATTTATAACTTTAATAAAATAAAAACTATACAAGTATTTTTTACCTTTTAAATGCCAAGAAAAGCCATATAAAGTTTCCTATTTATATATTATTATTTTTAAGTTGTTTTGTTTGTTTTTTAAATCCATTGCTTTATTTTAAACCATTTTACTTATTATTTTAGGACAAGAACACCTCTAAGCAGCCCAAAGGAACCAAGCGTCCCTCTAAGCCAACCAAATCTACCAAGAAAAGGCCTGTCTTGTCAAATAAGGCCTCCCCCAAGCCCTTCCCTGAGCCCTCTCCTGAGAAGAGCCCCGCTCACTCCACTGGGGGAGAGGAAACTGATGGTTACCTTACGTATCACAGTTTCTACAACTTGGCGTCAGATGAGGAGCTGATCAAGAAGCAGTGCCAGGTCAAAAAGTCCCCACCCAAGGATAAGTCTCCTGCACATGAGGGGCACCACAACAAGCCCCCTTCTGCTTCCCCACCACCACCAAACTCCCCCATTCCAGTTCATCTGGGGATGATTCAAAGCCCTGCCCCAATTACTTCCCTGGCTTCCGCCATGCTCCTGCTGGCCCCTGGGACCCTCTGTTGGCCCATAGCATCTGTAATGTTGATGGCAAATTTAAGATTCTCTCTTCCTTGCCTAAGTATTTTCCTATCATGAGTGTAAAGGGTGGGCCAGCCATGGTGGCCAATGGTTATATTTTCTCTTGTAACAACGCCAACTGGGGCTTCAAGAGCCAGCACTATACCTGTGAGGACTGCTCCTGCCTAGTGTGGCTCAATACTGAGCACTGGGACTTGGTACAGACCATCAAGGGTGAACACACTTATGTGATGCCCAACACAACAATTGCCTGCCTTCTCAAATGGTATCTGGTGCAGGTCATGACCACCTCAAAGGACCTTTCCCCAACCCAGCTGGTCATGCTTGCGTACAAGTACCTCTCCCCCACCAACCTCAAGAGGGTGCCAACCCATACCCAGTTGGTCAAGTTTGTGAGTGATAGGCGCCAAGCCTCAAACCCTCTGGCCAAGAGCGCCACCACCATTGAAGACCTAGTCCTCACAGATGCCCTCAAAAAAACTGAGGATGGTGAGATGCTCCTGCTCCATGACAATGGGTAGGAGGTGGAGGATAGGATTATAGCCTACGCAACAACCCAAAACCTGGAGCAGCTCAATATTGCTACCACCTGGCTGTGTGAAGGCACATTTTCAACCTTCCCAACTATCTTCAAGCAGCTTTGGGTCCTACATGAGCAGTTTAATGACCAGGTCATCCCTCTTGTGTTCTTCCTCCTGCCTGGTGCCAAGACAGAACTCTACACCAGAGCATTCAAAATTGTCTGGGATGCTTTGAGCTCCCTTCCCACCAACCAGCACCCCCCTTTCACTCTCACCACCAAAGCAAACCCTTCCTCTGCCAAGAAGGATGAGTCCACCATAACCACAGAGCAGCTAGCTCATGTGCGCTCACTTGGGCCAAAGGTGATCATAATGAACTTTGAGCAAGCTCAGTTCAAAGCCTTTGAGGCCACCTTTAATGGAGAAGTTCAGGGCTGCTTCTTCCATTTTAGGCAGTCCTTTATCAAGAATTTCAAGAGCAAGAAGGAGCTTTTTGACAAGTATCTTAACGATGGTAAAAGGAAGTGCCACTTTGCCATCACCCAATTTACTGCCTTGGCTTTTGTGCGGCCAGAGCATACTGGGCTTGGCTTTGAGGCCCTCCTGGAGGATGCTTACGTGAATAAGAACTTCACCATTTTCAAGGGTTACCTTGAGTACTTTTAAAAGCAATGGGTAGGCAAGAAGGTGACCACCTGGAGAGGAAAGAGCAGAGCCACTGCCCCTTGGAATTGCCAGGGCGCCTGTCTCAAGGGGGAGATGAAGACCATCTCCAGCCTTGAGGTTTGGCACAAGCACTTGAAGACCAAGTTTGGGTCTAACCCCAAATACAACAAGCTCTTTGCCAAGCTACAGGAGGAGCAGGCCAGAAATGTCTCTAAGTTTTGCAACCTGGCCAACTGGGTGGCCCCCAAGAAGAAGGAAAGTAAAGATCATGAGTATCAGGAGGAAGTGTAAAAGGTGATGAAGGATAAGTATAAGGTGGCAGAAATCAAAAAATACCTTGAAGATGTTGCAACTGCTCTTGCTGGTGGCTTTAATTAGCCAAATAAACTTTTCTTTGCTTTACCTGGATTGATTTTACTTTTAAATTATATATTTTTTAATTTATTTATATAGTACTAATATTTTTATGTATAAATGGTAAGTTTCAGATACAGTTTCAATGTGGTTTTGTAAGAAATATCTTATATTTTGTTAATTTATCTTTAAGGCATGAGATTTTTAAGTTGCTCTTATATAAAGTATAATAAATTTAAATTAGAATTTCCTTATATTTTGTAGTTATTATGATATATAAAATATCTTTATTTTGGTTCATTGGAATTTTAATTTTTATGGGAATAAAAATAAATTTATAAAAAGTATAATTTACATAGTAAATTGAAAAATAGTTGCTTATATATCCTTAATCTTATTACTTATGATAATTTTTTATTGCATTTTTGAACTCTCTAAGATCATTTTAGTATAATGAAGTATTTAAAACATATTTTTTTATAAAAAAATGTTCAGGGTAAACTGTGCATTACTTAAAAAAGTGTCAGCATCCAGGAAACAACATTATGTAAAACCAGATTTGCACTTTACTATAGTGTTGACATTAAAAGTGTCAACATGGCCACTGTCAACATTTTTAGTGTCAAAATGGGCGCTGTTGCCTCTTTAATTATGCTATCCAAAATTATTCTATCTTTAAAGTAATAGTACAGTAGTTTTAAAAGCTATGACAACAAGCAAAAATAATTCAGATTTAAATGAAATGATCTCAGATTTAAACAAAATCAAAATGAATCCAAATCTATTGCAAATTAATATAAATTTGTTCATTTTTAATTTTTTTTACATCCGAGTTCATTTTGTTTGAATCTGAATTATTTTTTCTTGTTGCTATAGTTTTTAAAACTACTGTAAATATTCCATTTCAATTTACAATTTTGCAGCTAAGAAAAACACTATATCAAACAGCAGTTATGTTTGAAGCCAAAAACATATACAAAACATGTAAAAAATACTTTTAAAGAATCATAGCAAGACTAAAAAGGGCTCAGAATTTTTAAATCTGCAATAAAAGTAAGAGGTCATTCTGTAGCAACAAGGCAAAATAAAGCCCCAAGGTAAAAAAACTCACAACAGTTTTTTAATCTTTACTATTTATTAGCTATAATTTATACTATACATATATAATAACTAAATACTAAAGAAAAGTAAAACATAATAAGATTAAAAAGGAAGAAAGAAAAAGAAGATTTTATCAGGACAGGGTTGAACCATTGGTTGAAAAACAGAGATAGCTTATGGATGCTCAATCTTTCTATCCTTAGGATAGTAGACAAGAACCATCCTGAAGATTTTATTATACTTTTAAACTGCCTTTTTTGTTTGGGGTCATTCTTATTATCTATTCAAGTCTTGAAGAGGAAAGCAAAGATTGCCTGTTAGATCTTGAGGTGCAGCATTATCTTATTAAACCTGGGCACTTGAACCAGACCCTGGTTGCAAATTGGCTATTTAACCCTTCAAAGGAATATATAGTCTTAAACAACCTGTCTTTGACTTGATTAAAGGAGTTCCAGGTGATTGATTCACTACTTTTTCTGATAAAATATGCTCCTTGAAATAATTTAAACCACTGGCTTTCAAAGTAATAAATAAAAAGACAAATGCTGCCTGGTTGGCAATGATTTAGGAATGGCAGAGGAGGGAGTCATAGAAGGCATTTTTCTCATCTTTTATCACTGGGGCAAGGATAGCAAAGCAGTTAAAGGCGTCCTTGGCCTCTTTGCTCTCCTATGCGTAGACAAGCCCATGGAGATCCAAGAAATTTTGGAGGCTTTGATAGAGTGCCTATCAGAAATGGAAATAGCATCTCTTAGGAGAGCTTCAGAAAACTTTGATGAATTCATTGGTCTGGTCCTGATCAAAATCAGCCACAATATGAGTATAGTAGGTCAAGCTCTCAGGATGCTTCTTGGTTATGATTACATCCTCTTCCTGGGATGAGGTCTTCTTCTTACGCCCTCTTATCTTCTTGTTCTCCTCTTCTAATAGTGGGGATTATCTCATCCTGTTTGTTCTTGAGGATTATGAGAGCACAGGAATAGGTGCCTTGCTTCTTGTTGAAAAGTAAATAAAAGACCAGGGGAATAACAAGATTTTCAACCTGCCAGTGAATTTTCTAAAGCTGGCTAAATAGCTTTGAGAAGGTTGAGAAGGTGTCATCAGCTAGACAAGGTTTGCATTTAAGAAGGTTGTGTAAATCCTGGCTTCTGGAAAAGCAGATTATACACTCCTTTGCATTTGTAACAAACCCAACTGAAAAAGTTGGACTCTAAAAACCCACTATTGGATAACAGATTTTCCCTTTCTGTTCTTCATCTAATCATCTCTCTACCTCTATATTCATTATGAACTTTTTATATTTTCCCCTAAATACCTACCATGATAGCTCTCTGGGAAATATCTTGGTTTCCTAAAAATTGTAATAAAATAAGAGTAAAACAACAAAAACAACCAATTGACATAAAAATCAACATTTTGAAATTGCTTTTAAATTTTGAAAAAATAATAATAATGCTTAATCATTTTCTCTTGTTGTTTGAGGAAATGCTTCATCTAAGCTTTTCCCAGATTTTTACTCACTTTTTGCAATACTTCTGACAATATTTAATAGTTACCAGAGTCCACAGTCAACACCTGCCCAAAACTGGTTCCTGTCAATAATGGTACCTGTGGTTTGGGGCCTGGCCTGGTTGGGCAAGTGCCCAAAGTCAAAGTGTAGGGATCAAAATCTCCAAATCAATGGATTTTTTGATCTCTGCACTTTTTTTCAATAAAAACTTTTGTCAAAAAATTTAATATTTTTGTTAAATTTGACTTTTTTTAAAATGTTTTAACTAGTAGCTAAAATTAAATCCCCAAGTTTAAAGTGACCAAATTGATGCAATTTAAAACACACCTTAAATCTGTTTAGCTTTTAGAATAGAATTTATTCATCCTTTTGAATATAGGGAACAGAATCAAAAGCGCAGAAATTGAAGTCTGAAAGTCTCTTCAATTTAATATTTGAGGCCCCAAAATTAAAAAAATTAAAATATCACTTAATATTGATTCTATCACTATGTAAATGATCAAAAAAGCTTCATAAACATATCATACCCAACCAAATAAGCTAAAGCCTATAATAAAGGTTCAAAATCACCTGTAAATCATTTGATTATATTTTTAGTGATTTTTATTATGTAAAAGATAGAGTGCTGAACAAAACAAATATTATATGATTACTTAGTAATTTACTGGGTGTAGTGATAAAGTGTGCAAATTAGAAAAGCTTCAAATCAAAATTCAAAACACACTAATTTAGTGCTTGCCAATATATTTTAAATTATGATTGGAGTTTAATATTTTATTAACTAAGCTCCAATAGGTGTTTATAATTGAAAGTGCAGAAATCAAAAGTGCATTTTAACCAAACCAACAATCTAATTTGAAAAACCATAACTATTTAACCAATGAAAGTTTCTAGCTTAAAATAAGCGTTTTAAAGGTTATAGGCTTGTTTTAAAACATAGTAGAGTTTCAGGCATTTTGGGTTAGTTTATAATAGATTTTTAAAAGGTTTAGTAAAAGCTGCTGCTTTTGGCAGTTTTCAAAAAAATATTAAATTAATTTAATATTTTGCTATGTTTCCTTATGTTTTTAGGTGGTGTCAAAATTGAAGTGCTGAAATTGAAACTCCCTAATTTTCTGATCAAACCCCTCTTTTTTGCTCCTTTCAAAAGCACCATAAAGTTAACTTATCAATTGAAATATTTATTAAACTTGACAAAATATAGTAAAAGTACTCTGGCTTTCAGATTCTTCTAAAAAATGATAGCTTTATTAATAATTTTCGTTCTTTTTTACTAACCAAAAAATGCTAACTTTGAGTTATCTAGATGCCCCCCAAGTCAACTCCCATCAACCCAAAGAAGGCCACCCCTTCCAGATCAAAGAAGCCTGGCCCCAAGACCAGCAAGAAGATCACCAAGAAGAGCGCCAAGGCCACCAAGAAGACCCTGAGCCTTCCCCTCTCCAGAAGAGGAGCCTTCTGAAGAGGAACCTATCCCCAGCCCCTCCAAGAGCTCAACTGGTAACAAGTTTGTCCACAGCCAGGAAGATGAAGAGGAGACACCCCCTCACATCTCAGAAGAAAAACGTGAAGATCTGTACAACTCTGGGTATACTACACCAACTGAGGATGGCCCTGAGACCTTGGATATCCTTAAAGTCCAAAATATTTGCAATCACAAAGAGGAGTTCCGACTACAAGATGTCCTGCCCATCTCCTTCCCAATAATGTCATCCAAGGGCAATGCTAGGTTCTACCATGATAGTTTTATGTTAAAGTGTAATTATGAACATAAGCACTTGGTGCTTCATCATTACAAATTTGAGATGCCTTCCTGCCCTGCCTGCCTGACTACAACTGGGTTCACCCAGTTTAAGAAGCTGAATAATCAGCACACTTGCCTGTAACCAACTGGGATATATCAGCGCCTAATAAAGTGGTACCTTTGCCAGAGGCAGTCTTTCAACAGGGGCCTCACCTCCCAGGGGATAGTCACTAGGGCTATTCACAACTTGACCAGTTTTCAAAAGATAGCTGTTGGTACTTTTGGATCCCTTCAAAAGTATGTGAGTGATAATTGCCAGAAGTCTGACAATGTGGGAAAAAGTGCCACCTCCCTCCTTGAACTGAATATACCCAATGAGCTCAGAGTCACCTTCAAGGATGAACAGTTTCTCTTTCATGACAATGGTCCTGATGAGCATGAAAGAACCATATGCTATGCCACCCAGGAAAACCTTAAAAGAATGATGGTAGCCAATATCTGGTTGGCTGATGGACCTTCTCATCATGCCCTAAGATTTTTCCTAGCTTTGATACATCCATGAAAAGTATGGTGATAAGGGTTTACTAATGGTTTACTTTCTAATGTCAGGACAAAATGAGGATGACTATACTCATGCCTAGGAGATTCTAAAGGGGAAGTTGGGTCTCCTTCCCCCTACTGATGCCCCCACTTCTACCCCCAAGAGGAATAAGTCTAAAACTCCAAGCCAACCTGATTATGAGGAAACATCAAAGCCTTATCATACCCACCTCCTTGTTTAATTTGAGCCTGCTCAAGCCAACGCCTTCAAAAAGGTATTTAAGAGCAAGCCTCATGGCTGCTTCTTCCACTTCAGACAATGCCTTAGAAGAAAGCTTCAGAGCTTTACTGAGCTCAACAGACTGGTTACTAGATCCACTTCCCATGAGCCAAGTTGGTACAACTCCTTTTCTGCCATTGCCTTGGTGAAAAAGGAGGACTCTAGCAATATCTATGATGCATTCAAGAATACCAAGTATATGAAGGACAATGCAGCTGTCTTTGCTCCATTTATTGATTACTTTGAACGCTAATGGATTGGAAAACTTGAGACCAGACATCATGTTAGAAAGGAAAATAAGATTGAATAAAACCAGTTCAAGTTTGTTAAGAATAGACTATGAAGACTACTTCCTCCCTGAAAAGCTGACATAATAAGTTTGCCAACTGTGTTGGGGTGAAGAAACCCAAGTTCAATGTCCTGATCAACAAACTCAAAGTTGAACAAGCAACCAATGAAACTCTTTACCGGGAGTTTTTAGATGGGTGTCAAAGTGTTTTCAAGAGAAGCAAGAATCTCAACAGCTTTGAGATAAGCACAAAAAGCTTCCTTCTTTCCTACAACTCCTCCAACTGGCTTACTCATCTTGAGAATATTGCAAAATTCTCTAATATTCCAAATTAAATCTTGCATTGTTTTTGCTTTCCTTTAATTTTATGTTGTGCCAATAAAACATTTTACTATAAAAGTACATTTTAAAGTAGTTTGTTGTTTATTTTTATATTTATATTTAATTGAATACAGTTACATATAAATTCTAGTCTAATTTTAATTTTAAAATAAAAAAGAGTTTCTTTAAAAAACAGCTAATTTAAGGATTTTTTTATTATATAGCATATAGTTTTTATTACAGAAATAAATTTATTAAGGTCTCTTTAGTCTATATAAAAATCTTAAAATATATTTTTTATATTAAGAACTTTATTTTATTTGGCTTTGAAGGTAACCTCCAGAAAATTAATATTTGCACTTTGATCTTTGATATTTTGGATTTCTGCACCCTACATAGTATTTCAATTTCTGCACTTTTGGGGGGTCCCATTTTCAATTTTAGCACTTTCAACCTTAGGACTTTAACCTTAGGCACTTGTCTGCCTGGTCCACCTTGCCCAATGCCTTTGTGTCAAGGTGGAGCGCCAACCCCATTTGTCACAGCATTTACACTGTCATTGTGAAAGATAAAGCACTATTCATGGTGGAACAGATTTTGCTCCTCAGTTAGAATTAACTGATCAATATATGTATCATCAACGCCTTCTGTGCTTAGAGCATATTAATTATCAGTTAAATATCTCTACAGCTTTGCTGCATCACCAACAGAGGCACATTAGGTATTATTTAAATTAATGAGGCTTCATTAACAACCTAATATGAGGTTTTTCCTTGGCATTTGGGATCACCTGATAAAGAAACTAGAAAATCAGCTGTTATGTATGATTAGGGATTTAAATCTTGTGAACTCATAGGTGGTGAGCCTTGCTAGACAGCCAAGGTTATCACATTTGTAGTGGTGTTGACAGATAAACTGTAAAACTCATAAATTATAGGAAATTTGGATATTAAGAGTCTGGGCACCTGAGTGAACAAGAAGCCTGTTAGATGGAAGGTCACAGGCCAAACTATCATCATTAATTTTTTTGAGCCTGGCAATTTGGTTAAATCTGCTAAAGAATCCCATATGTATCTTACAGGTCATATATGGCAGTGAAGGACAGCAGGGCTGTCTTTAAGTAAGAGTTCAAATGAAGTTCTTGGGAATAAACCTTGTCTTGATTAGGAGCAGAAGATGTATCATATTTTAGGTTGGGCTCATTGTAGTATTTTTGGAGTAAATTAACACAGGATCTCTCATAAGGGAGGATAAGAAGGCCAGAAGCATGAGATTACTCATATTTTGATGTGGATGATAATAGAAATTGAGATCTTAAAGTATGGATTTTAGGCACAATGATAGCACAAAACTATCATCAAGATTTTTATTTATACTGAAATGAGGAAACATTTATTTGGATGAACTGTATTAAATGTTTAGGTGAAACTTTGTTCATAATGTTTTGGCTGAAGGTGAACCTTATGTCAATTTTCAGCTTATCTAGTCCCCTTAAGGCTTGAATTGGTTGATTTTCTGGGCCTAGATTTGAGGTCTAGATTTTGTAAATATGTCAAACTAGAAATATCCATTAATTATTTTTTGTTTTTGTTAAAGCTCTCCAGGGATGTTGTTTTTCTTAATTAATGTTTTGGATTTTTTTGGTCCCTTGAGAATGTCTGCATAAGTGGCTAATGGTTTATCTGTCTTTTTGGGGTTGAATCTGAGCTTCCTTGTGTTTGGATCTAATGTTGCAATTAAATCTTGCTTTTAGAGCCCCACAAATACCTTATCATTAATTTCCTTGTCTTTCAGGTTTCAGAAAAGAGCAGAAGAGTCTAAGGCATCATCTGGATTCTTATAATTGGGTTTACAGTGGTAAGGTTATTGGTAGCTTTAGCTACCTTATTGTTATCAGATCCTGTCTCAAAAGCAAATTAACTATGGTCTAGACTGGTTGGCCACTGCAGAGCATCAATTAAGCTGCTTTAGATGTCTTGTGACTTCTTATTTACTTAGTTTTTAGGAATTACATCTAATATATCTGTATTTGAATCAAAAAGTGAGTCCTGAACTAATTTCTGACTGATAATGATGGTTTTAGATTCTATAGCTTCTTCAGAAGCAATTAATTAATGTCACAGGTCATCATTTCTCTTTGGGCTTAAATTTAATGTGTTCTGTAGTTTTAATCATAGTTATTCCCTTAGATTTTTCTTGAGAATGATTTCATGTTGAGGATTGATTTTTTTCACAGCTGCTTGTTTTTTTCTTGGACCCAGTGATAGTGTTAGATTCATAAATTTAGTATTAATACAAGCTGTATCCTGAAGTGCTGTGTTGGATTGTGCTTTTTTGTGTTGTGTTGATTCATTGGAAGATAGATTTATCAGTGAACACTCAATTATGTCAGGGTCAACCCTGACATAAAAATTTTCTTGTTGTTAAAGGTGAGCTGTATCCCTTGTAAAAACTAGCACCCCCTTCTTTGATGTGACAGAGTAGCTCTCAGAGAACATTATTGGCACTGAAAAGGCACCATTGTGGTTTCAGATATTATGGACAGTGTGGTTATCCCACATCTCAATTTGTCTCCAGTAGGAGTACCAGGCTTGTGTTGTTGATATTTTTTCTCCTTAGGCTCTAATGTGAGGTCAGAGTGACAGTTGAAGCCTAAAATTTTCTCTTGGGGGTTTGAGGGGGAGTAGAAAAAGGATTAGTGGAGAGAGCTAATTGTCTCAGGTTCAGTTGAGAGTGTTGGTGTTTTATAGATGCTTTAGTCTTAGTAGGATAGTTATAGGGGTAGCTTTGTCCTTTTTGGCCTTTGGATGGTTGTTGTTGTCCTTGGAGGCCTTGGACATTACTTTGGGATTAGACTTGAGATGTATAGAGAGATAAATTAGTATCAAAAAAGGCTAATTTGGGGGTCAGTTTTTAAAGAGAAAAGGGGCAATATTATGTAGAAAATAGCAAAAAATCTATATGATATTGAAATTGTATAGTTTTTTTAATTTAGAAATAATGTTTTCCTTTTAGTGCAATTATGCAAAACTTTAAGCTTTGAATGAAAACTTGCAGTTAAAATGGCGTATTTGATGTAAGATAAGTGAAATGATGTAGCTTAAAACATAAGAAATCTGCATATTTTTTGTTTTAAAATAAGAAATTCACAGTGGATCTACCACAAGAATGCAAAGAGCAAAGCTTTAATATCATAAAAACTAGGATATAAAACAGGGGCTAAAAAGTACTCAGCTGATTAGAAGAGATAAAAATACATGTTTATAAATTTTCATAAGTCTTCTTAAAAATTTTACTATAGTAATTTTTAACATCAAATTACACTTTTAAAAATTAGAGAGCAAGAATTGAGATTGGAGAATCAATATAGCGTCTAGTGGTGCCCTAGGTAATTTCCCCTCATTTTCCCCTATCCATTGTGGGCATCAAATCAATTGGGTGATAAGAAACCCAGTAGAATTTAAAAACAACATAAATCAAAATTTTGTAATTACCAATTTATATATTAAATTTACTTATATTTTTTGAAAAACTCTTTAGTGTAGCACAGTATAAATAAGGTATAAATTACATATAGAAATTATTTTTTAAACAGCAAAGGTAATAAATAGTAGGACTGCTCTAGTGATGCTGTTTTATGTTGTTCTTACAATAATTATTTTGGATTAATACTATGAGAACATCTTCTGGAATTATAAAAAGGCTTTAATTTAGTTCTGGTGTAAGCTTATTTTAGAATGTGAAGCAATTATGGATATTGCTTGGTAGTGAAAAGCTGCAGAAAGATGTTAGCCTTGCTGATGTACTCTACCTGTCCCATTTTAAAGTAAACTACAGACACCAGTGGAATAGAACTTTAGAGATAATTACATTTATTGAAGCTGGATTACAATCTAGTCAGCAGCTGCAATCTATCCAGGGGTAACTAAGAGCTTGTTTACATCACTTCAAGATTTCTGTATCTATTTATACTATACCAACCTTTTCTCTTGTCTTTTCAGACAGTTCCTAATGACTACCTTCACAATAGGTCCACCTTTTCTGGCTGTGCCTATCCTGATTGGTTATCTTTGGCATATGTGCTGTTACTGGCCTTACAAGGTGTACATGACACTTCAGCTACAGCATGTGCTCTTCTTGAGCTAGCTACTGGGTTTTATCAATTGGATGAACCTTTATGCGCCTCTAATGGCACTAAGACACTACACTTTATTTGGTTGACACTTATAAATAGTCCCAACTCTGTCCTCCTACTCAGGAAAGTAGAATGTTGGGATCCTTGTTTCTTTTTAGGGTCTTTTCAGCAATCCTATTTTAGATGATACACCTTCTTAATAATACCACAGATTAAGTTGAGAATTTTATGCCATATAATAGCTGACTCAATCTGATATTAAAGCAGTTGATATCTGCTGTGTAAAGTTGTTACAAAATCAGCATTATAAGGACTTTTGAGCCTCCATTAGTTCAACATATGTATATGCACCTCTTAGGCTAAAAATGAGGCTGAGGTGATCTAATGTTCAATAGAATAAAGTGGGTGTAACACAATTTATCATCTAATGATTACACAGAATGTAATAAATGGTAATCACTATAGGCTAACAATTATACACCATATAGTAGGTCTATTGTTTATATCAAACTGTCAGTTACAATGTGTATAATTACTAATATTAATAATATTATAATCAAGTGATCATTAGGTGTGTAACTGATAAGATTTTCATGCAATGATTAACCTAATATTTTGTGGCCAAACATCCTAATCTCACATGGTACAAGATAAATGATATAAAATATAGATGGTTTAAACATGCCCCACACTAAGGAATTTTATATGTAAATAAAGTTAGAAAAATAAAGTTTAATTAATTAGTCTTGAAATAGAAAAATTAAGATGATGTATTTCTGAGATTTTATAGTACTGTAGATTCAGAACCTGAACGTAAAAATGCGGGATTATCAAATCCTTGGTCCAAATTTCAAATCACTTTTGCGGGCAACTCAGCTGAGTGAAAATTAAAATATTTAATAAAGTTAACTATTTAATTTAACTTTTTTGGTTTATTTAACTTGGAAAATTTTGGATCTCTTGAGCAGATAAATCAACTAACAAAAAACAAAACTCAGCAAACAAATGTGGGATACATGAATCAGAAATGCAGGATTCTAATGTAAAATTTGAGATTTCCTGTATGTCAAACAAATCATAGACATCATGTAAAAATTAACAAATCTGAAATTGTGGGATTGTCAAATCCAAGAACCAAGTTTTAAATTATAATTGCAATGGATTTGAAATAAATTTAATTGTGGGGTCTCAAAAAGAATGCTAAAGGATCTAGAGTGGATTTGTGCTAATTATTTTAGGAATCATAGGCATTCTAAAAAATCACCCCATTCCATTTTAGGGTGGCTAAAATTTAGATCCTACTATTCACAAAATTAACATATTTAACAATAAAACTGACTAAAATATACACTCCTATTTTTGAGTTTAAAGTTTTAATAAAAATTTATTATGTCTTCTTCTAACACTAATCAAGTCAACAAGCTGTTCCCTGGCCTTAACAAAATCATGCAGGGCTACGCTGGGTCTCTTAACAGTAAAACCTCTGTCTATGGCCACTTCTAACCCGCAGGCCCCTCTGCAACCCCCACTCAGGAGTGTGTTCTTTCTCCTACAACTTCTAGCATGGCCCTGTTTGCCCATCATGCACAGACAGCTGCTAACCTAAATCCTGAATCAACAATGGCATCTGGAACCAGCCATTTGAGCCATGAGGTCACCCAGAGAACCCAGAAGCCAGAAACAGCCAATCAGATGGCAGTGTTTGGTTCTCAACTGGTGCCTGTACTTTGACTGAAGGTGACACAGCCCACCCTCTCATGATGGCTATTATGGAGTGTGACCCACAGATGCCCCTGGTCAGGGTACGTCTCCAACTGGGACTCCACAGCATTTTCACCAATAAGAGAACAGTGAATTTGTGGATGCACAGAGTTGTGGTTGCCGCAAGAATCTTGTCCAATCAGGTTCTTGGTGGCCCCAGTTTGGTGGATACAGTCCCTACAATTCAACTATCATTTTTTTATCAAAGAGAGGGCAATGAGGGCCTTTAATGACGTAATCTTACTATCATACACCAAGATTTTGGCAAGTATCCAAGACTTTGGAGAAAAGCGCCTCCAATAGGACGTCTACAAGCGCGGCCCAATCTTGTATTGTTTTGTTGGGGTTTTGTTGGCAGTTTCCCCATTGGGTGTTAATTATTACTCCATAATACCAAACACCACAGATGGGTATTCCTGCCAGACGGAGCTCAAGGCCATGCTGGAGGAGTGGGCCACACAGCAAAAAGTGTACACAATTGCACTGAGTGCAAAGATGTAGCAGTGTGAGTGGGTATCCAAGAAAATGGTGGCTGTAGTGCATACCTGTTGGTCCTACCCCATCTGCCACACTGACATACATCTTGCAGATGTATGTATCTATATTATTTTGGTTCCTCACTCAGGTGCTTAAAGCTTGCACCATACAACAAACTGTGCACCTGAATTGATAAGGGTTATGAGCTTTTCCCTTTTGTGTCCATCCAGGACTTATTTGATCACATCATCTTCTATGCAAGTGATAGTGATAAGTCCAGAAAGGACTCCTGCCTTCCCCCATGCCCATCCATCTGTTTTGTCAAGCCTGCATATGTGACAGAAGAAGAATTCAAGCAATTGAAGCAAACCACTCTTGCTGCCCCTTCCCAGTCAACAAACCCTGCCTCCCCAACCCCCCATCAAGCCACCTGCCCTTCAACCCTGACTCCCAAGCCACTACCAATCCCCCCCCACTATCTCTGATGCCATCCCTTTCACAGGCGCAGATGAAGGTGATGTTCATTCTGCCCATTCCCTCCCCTTCCTGTCCTTTGATTAGTAAATAAATCTTTTCTTTGTGACAACTATTAAAATTAATATCTCTCTTTCAATTCATAATTAATAATATTCTCTTTTTACATTGTTACCAACCCCCATATTTAAAAAATGAGTTGTACATTTTATGTGATAACATATAAATATTTATATGTTTATTTACATTACCAATAATAAAATACAGACCATAAATGTAAATATTGCATTAAAGTATTGCAATTAGACATTAAATCTTGATATTTAGACATTATGTGCATAATTCAATGCATTTTGTTTAATAAAATTCATTATAAACTTGGCCTTTTTCATTGTAATTTATTGAAATGGACTGTGTTTATATTAGAGATACATTAACACTTATTACAGAACTTGGTACAGATTGAATTTTACAGCCTGTATATTTACCTATTGGTAATAATTCTGTAAAATTTTCAGTCCAATTTTTCAAGGTAAAAATAATGCAATGGGCTAATAAATTACTGTTCCTTATCATTAATTGGCTGATTTTCTTTGCTGAGGCAATAGTGCATTTTCTGATATTTATGCATGTTGAGCAACTTGGGTTATTGCTGGTATGTTCAAAGCTACAGATAGATGTTAGCCTTGCCAATGTACTCTATCTAATCCTATGCAAGAGCACTACAGACTACAATAGAATAGAGCTTTGAAGATAATTACGTTTATTGAAACTGGAGTACAATCTAGCCAGCGGCTGCAATCTATCCAGGTGTAACTAAGAACTTGTTGTTAACCTTTCAGACGTCTGTATCAACTATATACTGCAACAACCCTTGTTCTTGTCCTTTAAGACAAATTTCAGTAGCTATCTTTGCAATAGGTCCATCTTTGCTGGCTGTGCCTATCCTGATTGGCTGCCCTTGGCATGTGTGCTGCTACTGGCCTTAGCAGGCGTACATGGCACTTCAGCTACAGCCTACGCTCTTCTTGAGCTAGCCTACTGCCATTTATTGATTGGCTGTATCTTAAACGCCTATTATTGTGCTGTGAAACTTTGCTGTATTTAGTTAATGCTTAGAAATTGTCCCTGTTCAGCCCTCCCACATTGGAAGGTAGAATTCCAGGATTCCATTTGTAGGGCTTAATCAGTGATCCTTTTCTGGCTGGCAAGCCTTCTGCTTATTAATGCAACAGGTTGAATTGGGGATTATACACCGTATAATAGCAGACTCAATCCAGTATCAACCCGTGGATTATCTGCTGTGTAATGCTGACCCAAATCAATAAAAAACTCAATTATGCACCGTGTAATACTGACCCAAACTTGGTATTTCCTTGCCATATCTTCATCACTTGTTTGATACATTCATAAACACTATCAGGCTGGTTGGGGATGAGTTGATACAACGTCCAGCAGGATGGTATGGGCAATATACAGTTGATGATTTAGTGATTACACACTATGTAATCAATGATAACCACTATATTGGCTAACATTTATACGGCGTATAATAGTCATATCAATTATAATAAACTAGTAATTATACAGTGTATAATATAACACATAGGAATGATAATCAGTGATAATACAGAGTATTTTTGTTGCATCTATCCTAATAAACTAAAAATTATACGGCATATAAATGTTATATCCATAATAATATATTAGTGATTATATGGTGTATAATTGCTACACTTAATAGTGTATCAGCCTAGTGATAGTATGGTGTTTAAATGATAATGATCTGTGTATAATGATTAGCCTGATTATTTGTGGTCAATCAGCCTAATCTCACATTTCCCTCCTCTTGACCATAAATAGGGAGGGTAAGACGAGGATCAGGCATTATGACTTTTTAACAACTTCCTCCCGTCTCAGTACTAAGGACAAGTACCAGGAGTTCCTGTCAACCATGTCAGAGGAGCGTCAACAAGAATTCAACTGCCAGAGCAAGGAGGCATGTTGTCTCTAATTCTACGGTTGGCATTCATTATGGGCTCACAAGAATGATACTTGCTCAGAGTTGTCCTGTATCAGGTGGTGCCCACCCACGCTTTTGGTGACTATGTAGAGGCTACCACCCACAATGTCCCTAAGGAGCCTGAGGAAGGCACTTGGCAATAAAAGATTTGTAGGACTAAGTCCTCTTTCAATATAATGCACTTTCTATATATTTTTTATATCTTTTTTAGATATTTCTTTTTATATCTTTTATATCTTTTTATACTTTTCCTGTTTGTGAATTATATGATGTGCTTATATTATTTATGTTATTTTCTTTTTATGAGAAGTTCAGATAGCTTTTAATTAGGCCCTTCCTTTGGGGTGCAGAATAGATGTAGAAACTTTGCATGTACACAGTTGAATATGCATCCACTATCCTTATCCTTGATGATGTAGGCGTCAGGTGAGGTTTTCTCTATGATCTCAAAGGGGCCTACCCATAGTTTTTCTAGTTTGTGGGATCTACTGGCCCCTCAAATGTTTCAGAATGCAACCACCTCCCCTATCTCAAAAGAAGGCAGTGGGGCTCTATTAGCGGAGTCCCTCTCAAATCTGGCTTGGGTCTTGATAGCTGTGTTGCTAAAAGCGGATGCCTGCAATTTGATTAGGGTTTTGGCCAGTTGTCCTAGGTATCAATTGTAGTAAAGTTGCCCAGGGTCACCAGTGGCCAAGTATAGAACAGGCAGAATGGCAGGGTGGCGGCCATACATCAGCTGAAATGGAGACGCTCCTGTGGTAGAGTGAAGCAAGATGTTGTAAGCAAACACTGCTGCTCCCAAGTACGTTTCCCAGGAAGATGTACACAATGAAGCTAATTTCCTGAGGATCTGGGCTAGGGTACTGTTGATGTGTTCCACCATCCCGTTGGTTTCAGGGTGGTATAGAGCGGAGAGTACCCATCAAGCTCCCATGAGGTTGTTCACTCTTGATATTACTGAGGCTGTAAAGTTAGTCCCATTATCTGAGAGTAAGAACTGTGGGAAGCTGTGGTGGAGTACAATGGCATCCAAGACAAACTGTGCAGTAGAATAAGCATCTAACTTTCTTAGAGGCCAAGCTTCCACCTACTTAGTGAGGTGATCTATAGCCACTATCACATAACAAAAGCCAGGCCTGCTATGTGGGAGAGGTCCCACTACATCCATTGATACAGTATGCCAGGCAAAATGGGGTTGTACCATTCAATAAGTTGTGCTTTTCCATAGGGGTTTATTCCCTTGGCACTTGATACAGCAGTTGATTGTCTCTTGGATGTCAAAATTCATTGCTTCCCAGAAGTAGGTGTGAGACAGGATTTCCTTGGTCTTCTGAAAGGCACCATGACCAGTTGCCTTATGAGCAGCCGTAACAATGCTAGTTCTTTGGGAGGGAGGAGGGAATATGTGTTCCTTGCCATCTACCAGCTTGTATAGCACACCATTGTGTAGTACTGTATCCTTTCAAAGGTCCTGTAGGATATGCTGCACCTTCTTGGTCTTGTTGCTAAACTTCCCAGTCATCATTTTGTGGTACAGCTGATCTTCTAATGGGCTCACTAGGGCCACAGTGGGTAAATGGGATAGGCAGTCTGTGTCCTGGTGCTTGTTGCCAGGGTGGTGGAGGATTTTTTAATCCAAGGCCTGTAGTTTCAATGCCCATTGGGCAAGCCAGCCTTCTGGTTCCTTGAGGCTCTGGAGCCAAGCTAGGGACGTGTGGTCTGTGACCACTGTGAACCATACACCATGGATGTAGACCTAAACTGTTTGCATGTGTAGATGACTGCTAAGCATTCACACTCTGTCATTGTATAGTTGCGTTCATGAACATTTAGTGTTCTACTAGCGTACGCTACAGGATGTTTGAGTTCCTTATTGTTGAGTTGGGATAGTACAGCCCTAACTGCCGTAAGTGAGGTGTTGGTATGGATCACAAAGGGTCTGTTAAAGTCTGGGTATATCAGAACAGGGTTGCTTGACAAGGCCAGGCGCAGTTTGTTGAAGGCTCCTTGACACTGCTTGATCCATACAAAATCAACTCCCAATTTCAGCAAATGAAAGAGAGGTTCTCCAATGGCTGTAAATTGGGGGATAAAACGTCAATAGTAACCAACCATACCTAAGAAGACCTGTACATTGCGTTTTGACTCAGGTTGCTTCATCTTAGATATGGCTTTGATTTTTTTAGGCTGGGGGCGCAGGCCCTGACTATCTATAAAAAAGCCCAGGTATTCCAGCTGGTCCTTGAAGAACTGGTATTTGTGCAGCTTTATCTTAAGATTGGGGGCCACTAGCCTCTTGAAGACCTCTTCCAGGTGAGCTAGATTCTCAGTGAAAATCTTAGAGAAGACATTGATGTTGTCCAAGTACACTAGGATACAGGAGAGTTTAAGGTTGCCAAGGATGGTGTCTATTGCTTGCTAGAAGGTTGCAGGGGCATTGTACAGCCCTTGTGGCATCCTTGTTGGTTGGAATAGTCCTTATGAGGTTATGATGGTGCATTTTTCTTGTTCTTTGGGGGTAGTTTGATCTACCAATAGCCCAATATGAGGTCCATGGCAGAGAAGTACTTGGCATCCCTGAGGCAGTCTAATGTGTCATCTATGCAAGATAAGGGGTATGAGGCCTTTTTGGTGACCTTGTTGAGGCGTTGATAGTTGATGAGAACTGGGTTAGAGCCATCTTTCTTCTTGACAATCAGGATAGGAGATGCCCAAGGACTTTTGGACTGAATCAGCATGCCTTGTCTCAGCAGTTTGCTGACTTCTTCTGAGACAACTTCTTTGTTTGCTTTTGAGCGTTGTATGGGGTGCATGCGGATTGGAGGAGTGGTTCCTGTATCAATGTGGTGGGTTACTCCTTCAGCACAACCCAGATCATGATTGCTTTCTGCAAAGATTGAGCGGTACTTCTCAAACAGCAAAGATGCCCGAGCTTGCTCCTCAGGGCCAAGGGAGGAAAGGTCAGCTAGGGGGTAGTCAGGTGGACTGCCGGCCCAGGTTTGTCCGGTATACCCATTTCCTTAAATGTACCAAATCCCTTAACCTCAGATAGTTCCTCCATGGGGTAGAAGTGTAAGAAGCCTACCACTTGGTCTTTCTTGATAAAAAGTGTATTCTTTGTTAGAATAGCCAAGAGGATGTGTATCTCCTGTTGGCCAGGGGTAATAATGCCCAACGCAATGCACAGTTTGAAGCAAGAACAGCCCCAGGGTTCAACAACTTCTCCATATAGCCCTTCAGGGACAATCACAGACAACCCAGTCTCTGCAATCTTCTGGTGTCCAGGCTCCAGGGAAAAGGCAGACCTGGTCCTTAGCAGAATACCCTTATGTTCCAGAATCTGTATAGAAGGTTTACGCTTATGTTTCCTGAAAAGTTTAAATTCTACTGGGAAAATTCTGTTGGCATAAGCCAGTTTGACAAATTTTCAGGGCTTGGGAGCGGTGTCTTGACATTCCTTACTGAAGAACAAGGGTAAGGTCTGACTAAGGATTTCAAAGGTGGCAAGACTCCAATGCGTCATGGCACCATATTTCACCAGTAAGTAGGTGCCTATGAGGAAATTGTAGGTGTTGTTTGGCAGTACAACTGCTGGGGCAGATACCACAATGGAGCCAAATTGCATAGGTAATGTGCTGTATGCTCCCACAGAGTAATTGGGTTCCTTGCCAGCTGTACCAAAGGGTGATCTGTAGTCCACATCTGGGGCTATACCCAATTTCTTCACCATCTTAGTGGAGATGGTGTTAAATGGAGCGCCACTATCCACTATGGCTCAAATGCAATGTTTGTTAACCAATATGTCAATGTAGGTGCAATCAATATAAGAGTCATTGAGGCTTTTTAATGTGTGTATCCCATTCTTCTCATCACTCTCCAAAGTGCAGAGCAAACTTTTTCAGACATTGGGGTATGTGAACTTAAGCTCCTCCAGGGGGAAAGATACTTGTATTGACTTCAAGTTTGGGGTGCCGTTGGAGCATAGTGAATAACAATTTTCTCTGGTGTCCTGTAACTGAGCTGCATATGGTTTTGAGATTTCAGCCAGGGTGGCCTCTTCTTGCTTGACTTTTCTTTGGGATCAGGTAGTCACTGCATACAGGTTGTTGGTTAGAACCATATGGATTGCATCTTTGTGTAGCTCCTTGGGACAGTGGTCTTTGGGGCCAGGTTCAATGGGAACGTTGAGGGATTTGACGGAGGTAGAATTTCCCTCTTCTACTCTGCCTTGGCTTTTCCCTCATTTGTGCTAGTGGAATGGGATTGTACCACATGCACCTTCTTGGAGTTGGTTGAACACTTTTATTTCCAGTGTCTTGCTGTGTTACAGGCAATGCAGTAAGGACCCTTCACATCAGGAGGGTGTGCAGAGGACTTAGCAGAGTCCTCTTTCTGGAAGCGTGGTTTCTCGTAGGTTGGCTTAGGCTGCTTGGACTTGGGTTGGTTGGGAGGACCAAACGTTTTGGCATGACTACGGAGGCAGTCCACAATTTCTGACACGTCTTTGCCTTTGGTGTAGGCAGGGGCCATTGCTCTATGAAGCTCTTTGTACAGGTGAGTGGCCTGCTTCATTGCAGCGCAGATATCAAAGGTGGAAACTGTGCCGGAGCCAAGGGGCACCAACACATCATGGTAGAATTGTTCTGCAAATTCCTGCAGAGTTTTGCCTGGAGAAAACTTTATGGTGCCAAACTTGGACTTCCTGGTGAAGAGGATATCCTCCCCACCAAACTCCTCTATTACATCCTGTCTTGCTTCTTTGATAACTCCAGTCAGTTACAGGTAGTTGTGGCATCACTAAGTTGACGCTGACTGTGTCTAGTATGGTGATGAGCATGGTTGCCTTCTGGTGGTTGCTGGCGCCTCTCATGGCCATTTCAAAGAGTCTCAGAAAGGAATGTATGTTCCCTTGTTTGTCAAATTTTGGGAGGTTCATAGGTTTGAACTGTTTGTTTACAGCTGTAGGCTTGGTGGGCTGGCGGGGGAAGGCAGTTGATTGCCTATCTGCCGTATAACTACGCCTAACCCTAGGCGTGGCCTTTGGCGTGAATGGCTCTCTGGAAGGAAGGGTTGTGAATACCTCAGGAATCTCCCTGTTTGGGTGTTCCCCTTCCTCCCCAGAGGTGTCAACAGCATCTTCATAGTGGTCTGTGCTCATTGAGGATGATGTTTGCCAGCTAATGGAAATGCACTTGCAGCCTTTTGTTTCTAGTAGCAGGATCTGGGCTTCCATTCTAGCCAGGCAGTCATGGACATTACTGTTGTCTGTCTGCAGGCTTCTTTGGCGGAGCTCAGACTCTACTCCCATGGTGGCTTTGGATAGACGTGACATGGCATTCTTCAAGGTTGTCTGCTCTGTTTGCAGGACCATTATGGTCTTATGCGCTCTAGCAAACTCCTCCTCATATACACTGATTACTCTCTCCAGGGTTGCTACTTTAGTCTCCAGTGTTGCAATCTTTGCACTGTTTGGGAAAGGCAGCGGTTTTGGCGTGGATGAGAGGGATACCTTCAGGTGTCTGTCAACTTTTGCTTCCAGTCTCTGGAAGTTGTCCAGGACATCTTTTTCAAACTGATGAAGCCACAAGCCAAGCTGCTCCACTTCTTTGTCTAGGGCAATCACGTTCTGGTCCATGGTGGCTATGTTGTCTGCCATTCTCACGCTGAACTTGTCTGATTCAGCACAGAACTTGTGCATGTCCTATAGCCATGCCAGAGAAGCTCTGCAGGCGTCCATTGCTTTGTGTGGCAACCTCCAGAATTAACTCATACAGAATTGAACATCCTCCATGTCAACAATTTCAAAAAATGTTTTTGCTTTATCTTTTATAATTTCAATTGAAAGCTCAAAATAAAAATCAAACATTGCTTCTATTATCAGTGTCAATAATTTAATCAAGAAAAAAATATTCTTTAATGATAAAAATAAGAAAATATTTTTGAGAATTGTCAACATGTAGGATGTTCCATTCTGTATGAGTTAATTCTGGAGGTTGCCCTTTGTGTACCATGGCCCTGAACTTCATGTTTAGGATGTCAATCAGTTCATCAATTTTTGCATGTGCATTCCCCCCATGGATTAATTAGCCAGTACCACAGCACGCATCTTTAAAAAGGAGGCGTTGACCGTGGCCCGTTGCTCAGCCCAGTCACAAAAACAGTAGAGGAAGGCATCTCCCAGGGACAACAACTCAAGATTATGGCGGGCAAAAACAAGCTGGAGTTGCTTTACAAAGGGCTGAACAAAGCCAGCAAGGTATTCTATGGAGTGTTCTCCTCCAGCAAGGCGCTCCTGAAGAGCTTGGAACAAAGTGTTTCAATAAAGCCAGTAGAATTACCAACAAGTTCCTGGTCACGGTAGTGGAAGGAGATGCTTAGGTTCTAGTCAGGTTGGTCAAGAGGACAGAGGCAGAACCCGCAAAGTAAATTCTTGACCAGCTCTACAATCTGCGTGCAATTGTAGGAATCAACCAAGGCAAGACCCTCAGGGACAGAGGGCATAGGGACCACAACCAAAGGGACAGTTGCAGGAGGGTGGACGACCACAGGGTTGCTCACGGAAAAGACAGGAGCACTCTCACTGTCTGATGATTCTATCTTGTACCCATACTTGTCAACAAAGCTGGGCAGAGGCAGAGCCAAGGACAACATTGGCAGGCGGGGACAGTTTCCGTTGTCATTGGCAGAGGCTCAAATTCAAGTGAGCCCAATGTTGAGCAGCTTGGGTTATTGCTGGTATGTTCAAAGCTACAGATAGATGTTAGCCTTGCCAATGTACTCTACCTAATCCTATGCAAGAGCACTACAGACTACAATAGAATAGAACTTTGAAGATAATTATGTTTATTGAAACTGGAGTACAATCTAGCCAGCGGCTGCAATCTATCCAGGTGTAACTAAGAACTTGTTGTCATCCTTTCATGTGTCTGTATCAATATATACTGCAACAACCCTTGTTCTTGTCCTTTCAGACAGTTCTCAGTGGCTAACGTCACAATAGGTCCATCTTTGCTGGCTGTGCCTATCCTTATTGGCTGTCCTTGGCACATGTGTTGCTACTGCCTTAGCAGGCTTACATGGCACTTCAGCTACAGCCTACGCTCTTCTTGAGCTAGCCTACTGCCATTTATTGACTGGCTGTATCTTAAATACCTATTATTGCGCTGTGAAACTTTGCCGTATTTAGTTGATGCTTAGAAATTGTCCCTGTTCAGCCCTCCCACATTGGAAGGTAGAATTCCAGTATTCCATTTGTAGGGCTTAATCAGTGATCCTTTTCTGGCTGGAAAGCCTTCTGCTTATTAATGCAACAGGTTGAATTGGGGATTATACGCCGTATAATAGCAGACTCAATCCAGTATCAACCCGTGGATTATCCGCCGTGTAATGCTGACCCAAATTGATAAGAAACTCAATTATGCACCGTGTAATACTGACCCAAACTTGGTATTTCCTTGCCATATGTGCATCACTTGTTTGATACATTCATAAACACCATCAGGCTGGGTGGGTCTAAGTTGATACAACGTCCAGCAGGATGGTATGGGCAATATACAGTTGATGATTTAGTGATTACACACTATGTAATCAATGATAACCACTATATTGGCTAACGTTTATACAGCGTACAATAGCCATATCAATATTAGTAACTAGTAATTATACGATGTATAATAATTGCTTCTGTCCTAAAAAACTAAAAATTATACAACATATAACTGTTATATCCATCACAATATATTAGTAATTATATGGCGTATAACTGTCATATCTATTACAATATATTGGTGATTATACAGTGTATAACTACTACACTTAATAGAGTATCAGCCTAGTGATAGTACGGCGTGTAAAAGATAATGATCTGCATGCAATGATTAGCCTGATCATTTGTGGTCAACCAGCCTAATCTCACAACACACTGGTTTCCAATTGGTTGGTTTCATATCCAATCACACAGGCAATAGGAAATCAAGCCGCCACCCTGACCGGATGTGGTTGGGGTGGCAGCTTGTTTTCCTATTGCCTGTATGATTGGATGTGAAACCAACCAATTGGTAACCAGTGTGTAAAGATCAGAAAATGCACTATTGCCTCAGTAAAGAAAATCAGCCAATTAATGATAATAAACAGTATTTTATTAACCCATTACATTATTATTACCCTGCAAAATCCAACTGAAAAATTTATAGAATTATTACCAATAGGTAATTATACAGGCTGTAAAATGCAATATGTATCAATATTTGTACCAAACGTTAATGGCTTTCTAATATAAATACAGACCATTTCAATAAGTTACAATGAAAAAGGCCAATTTTACAATGAATTTTATTAAACAAAATGTATTGAGTTATGCACATAATGTCTAAATATCAAGAGTTGACGTCTAATTGCAATATTCCAATGCAATATTTAAATTTATGTTCTTTAATTTATTAATGATGAAGAAAAATATTCATGTGTTGAGGGTAGTACTATAAAAACCAGTTTTTTGATGTAATTCAAACAAAATGTCAAATATCTACAGCCTAATCAACAAATTAGAGTCAGCCCTCCAAAAGATTGTTGATCTTGAATATAACATAAGGGAAATTGTGATAAATCAACTGGGAAATGAGGGAAAGGCCTTGGTCTAGCAAAAAAAAACCGCAAAAAATAGCCTGGGAACAATAGTCAACAAAGAACACAAGAAAATGATTTTAAATCTTCAAAAGAAAATACTCAAGTGGTTAGATTTCAAAAGTGAAAGTTACAACTTGTATGAATTTGCAAAAACCAACAGAAAGAATACTCAAAAAATCAGATTGATTGAAGGAAATGAAAGCTCAAAGGAAATTAACACAAATGAAGGGGAAACTGACCAAATGGAAGCAGAAGAAAATAAAATGCAAGCAAGAAGCAGGAGCGCTTCAAGAAATACCAAAAAGTTATCAAATGAAAATCAAGAGGAAACACAAGTTGCAAGAAAGATAAGGAAAATCAAGCCTAGAAAAATTAATGAAGAGCAGCCAACGCTCATGAAGTTTGCTGAAGGGGCGCCTGTGGCTGAGGGGGCCGCAGGGGAAACAATTAGTAAGTCTTTTTTATTTTTTACTTATATTTACTTTAGTTATAACTAGGAATGAGGACAAGGTTGCAGAAGTGGTGGCTTTTACACTGAGTTGGTTCTACGGGGGTTACCAATCACTGGTAGCCCTTGTAAAGCAAATAAATAAAAGTCAAAAAATAGAATAATTCAACAGAATATGAATAATTTTGCAAATATAGAAGCAAAAGCCAGGGAATATTTACCACCCACAGGTTGCTTGCCGTGAATTAGGGAAGCATACAAAATAGGAGCAAATGTCAACTTCAAAGAGATGAATGAAATTTGTGAGAATATCAAATTAAACTTTAATAAATATATTTATGAAAGTATTCAACAATTCCCATTTTCAAAAATCAATGAATATGAAAAAAAACTAATAAAAATTGACTTTCAAGTAGGAACTGATATCTAAAAAACTGAAATTTTTAATGAAGTATTCAAGGCAATGTCAAATAAAGTTGGGGATGCAGTCCTCGTAATTACGTTTAAACCTTTATTCACTTTGTTTGCAGAGGCATGGGACAGATACAAGTCAGGCGCCCTCTGGAACTATCTTCAAATTCAGCAACATGTTCTATATAAACAGATTAGTTAAAGTGTACAAAAGATTATGCATGTTTTCTGAAAAATATACCCTGCAAAGGATTCACATTGCTGTATACCTGGGAATCCTCCTTCACTGCATATTAAAAACCAATGTCAAAAAGTTGGAGGATGTACCTATTCAAATGGACATATGCCGGTTAGCACTCAAATGCCAGAAGACACCACAGGGGTATAGGATTGTTAAGCACGTCCTGTATGACTTCTTTGCAATGGCATTGTTGTATGGGTACTATGTGCCTCCCAAAAAGAATCTGCTGATCAATTTGCTTACCTACCTCCCTTTTATTGAGCGTTTGGCAACCACTGGGGTACAGGGCACCACCCCTCTAGCAATCACATCCAGGGTTGTCCACCACGTGCAGCAGAGTATGTGGATCCAATTAGACGCTCTAGCCAAAAATTTGATTTTGGGGTATAATTCCCCAAAATAATTGCATTCCATTTGCAAGTTGCATCTCCCTAATAAATTTTATTCCCTTGCAATTTAAATTTTTTATTTTTTTATTTCTTTTAATATTAAAATTTAGATATTAAATGTTAGATATTTAATTTTGAATATTTAAAAATTAATATTTAAATTTTAATATTCAAATATCATTATTAAAATTCAAATATTAAAATATAAATTTTAAAATATCACTATTAAAGTTTAAATAGTAAAATTTAAATATTAAAATTTTAATGTTAAATGTTAAATATTTAATTTTGAATATTTAAATTTTAATATTTAATTTTAATTATTAAACTTTAATAGTGATATTTTAATTTTATATTTTAATATTTATATTTTAATATTTGAATTTTAATAATGGTATTTTCATATTTAAATTATAATAGTAATATATCTAAATATATTATAAGACATTAGTTATAGTTGCAAACACATCAAATAATAAAAAAGAATTAAAATTGTTTTTATTTACTAACTTGTCAAGTATGGGTTCCTTTATTACATAGTTAAACATCAATAACTGAATTTATCTGCAACAGACAGCCTAATCCACTTATGTTCTAAACAAGTGCTTGTTTAGAACTCAAATTACTTTCCCTTTTAATATGATTTGATGAATAGATTTTCCATGCTTGACCCGCGTCATAAGTACTAATTAGTAAGAGATATATGAAAATCATTGATTTTTGTGTTGTGTGGCTATAGTGGTACTGAAATATTAAGGATCAGATGATGACCTGCAAGGTCTGATTTGTGGCTTAACAAAGTCAAAGTACCAACAAGGATTCACAATTATTTAAATAAAATTAATCCATTTCTATCTTTTTTAATTTATTTATTTGTTAGGGCAACAGTCAATATAATATTCAGCGCATTATAATAAAATTATATTCCTCATACCTAGTATAATTAATTTTACTTACCTTTTCTACATACTCTTATATGTCTATAATACAATCAAACGTCATGTTGTTATATATAAATAATAATTTTTGAGTCCTAATAAAAACAAAATAAATAAAAACAAAAACAAATAAAACCCAGAGCACCCATTTATCGGATTGGCTTGGAGGCCAGGGCTTTGGGGAGGAAGGATTCTGAATGCTTGTAAAAAGCTGCCACCACATTGGATGGCATTGCAAATTGACTGACCTCAAGGATTTGAAGAGATCCTCAGTGTCCTGAGGAAGGTCTTGCTTCACCTTATTCTTGATCCAACCAAAGACCTCCTCAATTGGGTTCAGAAAAAGAGAATAGGGCAGAAGGAAGAGGAGTCTCATTGGGCAGTCAGCCAGGCAGTGGCTGACCAAATGGCTATTTTTATCAATGGGCGGGAACTCAGACACAACCAGATCCACTTTGTGGAGCCTGAGATTATCCAACACAACAATGTTGGTTGTGCTGCTGTAATTAATCTGGAGGTACTCCTTGACAGTTCAGAGAAAATCAAGGAATGTCCTGCTATTATGAGAACCCTTGATCATTTGGTATTGGTCCAACCTGCGAGGACCAAGAAGTGCAACCATGTAATAAGTCTGTGAACAAACAGCTGCACAATGGGCTACGCTGTACTTGGACCCCTTCTCAACCCACCCATGCCTAGACCTGAGTGAGGAGGAAAACAATAATTGGTTGATGTAGAAGAACTTTATGTTGCCAGTCTCCTTAAGGACCAGATAAGTCTCAGCATAAATGTGTCAATCTTTGATTGTTTTCTCACTGTTCCTATTGTACAGAGAAACTCCAAGGACCTTCCAAGAGAAGCCCAATTTGACCATTGCTTTGTATACAAGGGTTTTGGAGACAGAAAGTCCAAACTCTGTGCCAAGCATTAATTGAAGAGCAAGTGAGTCCAGGTGGCAATCCTTGGTAACCCACTGCTTGATTGCATCAATATGAACAGGATGAAGGAGTTTGGGCTGCCACTTAGCCTTGGTGAATTTGGCAATTTTCCTGGTGTTTCCAAACTTTTTGTTAATATTGCCAATGTATCTGGCTGTGATACCAAATCAGGATACAATGTCCCAAACTGACATTCCCCCGTTAAAGCAGCTGAGGAGAGCTTCACGCTCACTATCTGTCAACTGACGCCAGCCCTTGACAGGTACTGCAGCATCCTGGCTGGCAGGCTCAACACAGGGGAGGGGGACTGTGAGATTAGGCGGATTGGCCACAAATGATCAGGATAATAATCACACATAGACCTTTATCAGCTACACGCTGTATTATCATTAGGTCAATATTCTATTAAGTATAGTAATTATACGCTGTGTAATCACCAATATATTATAATAGATATGGAAGTTATATGCCATGTGACTATTAGTTTATTATGATAAATGCAATGATTAAACACTGTATTATTACATATCATCATTCCAATGTGTACTGATTATATGCTGTATAATTCCTAGTTTATTATAATTGATATTGGCATTATATGCCATATAAACGTTAGCTAATATAGTGTTTACCATTGATTACACAGTGTGTAATCTTGAAATCATAAATTGTATATTGCTCATCTTATCTTACTGGACGTTGTATCAACTCAGTCCCACCCAACCTGATGGACGTATATGAGTATACCAAACAAGTGATGCACATATGGCTAAGAAATACCAAGTTTGGATCAGCATCACACAGCGTATAATTGGTTTCCTTATTGGTTTGGGTCAGCATTACATGGCGGATAATCCATGAGTCAATATTGAATCAAGTCTGCTATTATATGGTGTATAATTCCTAATCCAACCTGTTGCATTAATAAGCAGAAGACTTGCCAGCCAGAAAAGGATCATTGATTAAGCCCTGCAAATGGAATACCAGAATTCTACCTTCAAATGTTGGAGGACAGATTAGGGACCATTTATAAGCGTCAACTAAATACAGTGTAGTTTCCCAGCACAATAATAGGTGTGTAAGATACAGCCAATCAATAAATGACAGTAGGCTAGCTCAAGAATAGTATAGGCTGTAGCTGAAGTGCCATATATTCCTGCTAAGGCAGTAGCAACACATGTGCCAAGGACAGCCAATAAGGATAGGCACAGTCAGCAAAGATGGACCTATTGTGAAGGTAGCCACTGAGAACTGTCTGAAAGGACAAGAACAAGGGTTGTTGCAGTATATATTGATACAGATGCATGAAAGGATGACAACAAGTTCTTAGTTACACCTGATAGATTGCAGCTGCTGGCTAGATTGTACTCCAAATTCAATAAACGTAATTATCTTTAAAGTTCTATTCTACTGTAGTCTGTAGTACTCTTGCATAGGATTAGATAGAGTACATTGGCAAGGATAACATCTATCTGTAGCTTTGAACATACCAACAAAACCCAAGTTGCTCAAGAGGGATCTTTTTTTGAGAAGGTGGGATCATGCTTGGTTGCGCTGGTGCTTCAATGATGGCATACAATACAGGCGCAGATGGCTCCTCAATTGTGGCCAATGGCTCATAGGTGGTGTCAAAAACGCGGGGGCAGGAAGTGGCAACTCTTGGATCAAGAGTGCGGGGCCTGGTGATGACTGGCTAAACAGTGGAGGTTTAAGTAACCTCAGTGTTCTCGGTGACCCTGGTGTAGGTGACTGTGGTGGCAGGCCTTGAGAGCGGCTTCTGTCTTGGATTCAGGCTGGTTGATCTGGCCTGGGATGTGGGAGGTGGTTGACTGACAATGACACCTTGGGAGGCCTGTGTGTTGGCATGATTCCCCTTGAGTTGGGTTCTGGGTCTGTTCTTGGACCCTCTGGGACACCCTTGTAGACAGGCTGTCCGCAGGTTGCTGCAGGAGCGGGTTGGGAATGTGATTGACAGTCCATAAAAATAAAATAAAAAATATATTTTAGATAAAATATGTATTTACTTGGATTTATTGATTTAGTTGTGGGTAGTTGTTTTCTCTTGATTTAGCCTTGAATAGTAACAGATTTTCTATATCTGTGTTTCTAAGTGTATAATCTTGTATACTTTCCAGGTCTGGATAATTTTAAAGTTTAATCATTTTTTATGTCTAAACATGGTTATTGAGATTGAATTTTTCATTTTGTTAGCTGTGGTGGAGCTTCTTGATTTGGGTTGATGTTTCCTAGTGTGCTTGCTGTACATTAAATTTGGATTCCAGTTCCCGCAATTAATATCTGAGTTTACTAGTGGCATTCAAAAGTGATTTGAAATTTGGTTCTTGGATTTGACAATCCTGCAATTTCAAAAAACATATTAACTTAATAAAAATGGATGATGGATTTGAACGCTTCAAACCTGATTCCAGTTAATTCATTTTTTTTGTCCATTGCAAATGTGCAGTTTGACTTGAAATTTGCATAGTGTCTATGAGTTCCTGCATTTTTGAAAATTCAAATAAAAATGTAAAAAAATCAATTTTATTAAAAAAATGCCATCCTGCAAAAGTGATTCAAAATTTAGACCAAGGATTTGACAATCCCACATTTTTACTTTCAGGTTCTGAATTTACAGTACTCCAGCGGTATCTTCTGGCGTTCTAGTGCTAATCAGCATATATCAAGTTGTATAGGTATATTCCCCATTTTTTGCCATTAGTTTTTAATATCTAATGTAGTAGGATTCCTAGGTATACTTTGACGTGAATCCTTTGCAAGGTATATTTTTCAGAAAACATGCATAATCTTTTGTATATTTGAACTAATCTGTTGATATAGGATGTTTGATTGAACTTGAAGATGGTCCTGGGGCGCCCAACTTGTATCTGCCCCCCATGCCTTGGCAAACAAAATAAATAAAGGCTTTAAATTATTTACAAGGACTATGTCCCCAGCTTTATTTGATAATGCTTAGAATACTTCATTGAAAATTTCAGTTTTAGATATTAAGTTCCTATTTGAAAGTTGGTTTTTATTAGATTTTTTCATATTCATTGATATTTGAAAAGGGAAATTGTTGTATACTTTCATAAATATATTAATCAAAGTTTATTTTGATATCCCCATGAATTTCAGTCATCTCTTTGAAGTTAATAGTTGCTCCTATTTCATATGCTTCCCTAATCTACAGCAAGCACCCCGCAGGTGGTAAATATTCCCTGGATTTTGCTTTTATATTTGCAAAATTATTCATATTCATTTGAATTATTTTATTTATTTCATTTTTAATTATTTGCTTTACAGGGGCTACTAGTGATTGGTAACCCCAATAAAACCAACTCAGTGTGAAAGCCGCCACTTCTGCAACCTTGTCCCCATTCCTAGTTATAACTAAAGTAAATATAAGTAAAACATAAAAAGACTTACTGATTGTTTCCCCTGCGTCCCCCTTAGCCACAGGCGCCCCTTCAGCAAACTTTATGAGCGTTGGCTGCTCTTCATTTGTTTTTCTGGGCTTGATTTTTCTTATCTTTCTTACAACTTGTGTTTCCTCTTGATTTTCATTTGATAAATTTTCTGTTTTTCTTGAAGCGCTCCTGCTTCTTGACTGAGTTTTGTTATTGTCTGTTTCCATTTGGTCAGTTTCCTCTTCATTTGTGTTGATTTCCTTTGAAATTCATTTCCTTCAATTAGTTTGATTATTTGAGTATTCTTTCTATTGGTTTTTGCAAATTCCCACAAGTTGTAACTTTCACTTTTGAAATCTAATTGCTTAAGTATTTCCTTTTGAAGATTTAAAAATATTTCTTTGTGTTCTTTGTTGACCATTGTTCCCAGGCTATTTTTTGCAGTTTTGTTTTGCTGGACCAAGGCTCTTCTCTCATTTCTCAGTTGATTTACCACAATTTCCCTTGTGTTATGTTCAAGCTCAATCACCTTTTGGAGAGCTGACTCTAATTTGTTGATTAGGCTGTAGATATTTGACATTTTGTTTGAATTACATCAAAAAAACTGGTTTTTATAGTACTACCATCAACGCATGAATATTTTTCATCATCAATAATAAATTAAATACCATAAATGTAAACATTGCATTGAAATATTGCAATTAGACGTCAACTCTTGATATTTAGACATTTTGTGCATAGCTCAATGCATTTTGTTTAATAAAATCCATTGTAAACTTGGCCTTTTCCATTATAATTTAATGAAATGGACTGTGTTTATATTAGAGAGCCATTAATGCTTAGTACAAATATTGATACATAGTGCATTTTACAGCCTGTATATTTACCTATTGTTAATAATTATATAAATTTTTCAGTTGGATTTTGCAGGGTAATAATAATACAATGTGTTAATAAATTACTGTTTATTGTCATTAATTGGCTGACTTTTTTGCTGTGGCAATTGTGCATTTTCTGATATTTACACACCGGTATCCAATTGGTTGGTTTCACATCTGATTGGATACCAGTGTGTAAATATCAGAAAATGCACAATTGCCACAGCAAAAAAAGTCAGCCAATTAATGATAATAAACAGTAATTTATTAAAACATTACATTATTATTACCTCGCAAAATCCAACTAAAAAGTTTATATAATTATTACCAATAGATAAATATACAGGCTGAAAATGCACTATGTATCAATATTTGTACTAAGAATTAATGGCTCTCTAATATAAACACAGTCCATTTTAATAAATTACAATGAAAAAGGCCAAGTTTACAATGGATTTTATTAAACAAAATGCATTGAGTTATGCACATAATATCAAAATATCAATAGTTGATGTCTAATTGCTATATTATAATGCAATATTTACATTTATGGTCTTTGATTTATTAATAATGATGAAAAACATGTATGCTCATAATTTTAAGCTATTTGTAAAATGTACAACATTGTATTAATTATGGGAAATGTTGATAATGTAAAAAGAAAATATTATTAATTATGAATTAAAAGAGAGATATTAATTTTAATAGTTATCACAAAGAAAAGATTTATTTACTAATCAAAGGACAGGAAGGGAAGGGGATGGGCAGAATGAACATCACCTTCATCTGCGCCTGTGAAAGGGGCGGCATCAGAGATAGTGGGGGGGATTGGTAGTGGCTTGGGAGTCAGGGTTGAAGGGCAGGTGGCTTGATGGGGGGTTGGGGAGGCAGGGTTTGTTGACTGGTAAGGGGCAGCAAGAGTGGTTTGCTTCAATTGCTTGAATTCTTCTTCCGTCACATATACTGGCTTGGCAAAACAGATGTACTGGCATGGGGGGAGGCAGGGGTCCTTTCTGGATTTATCACTATCACTTGCATAGAAGATGATGAGATCAAATAAGTCCTGGGCGGACAAGGAAGGGAAAAGCTCATAATCCTTACCAATTCAGGTGCATAGTTTGTTGTAGGTGGCAGGCTTTAAGTGCCTGAGGGCGGAACCAAAATTGTAGAGACATACATCTGCAAGATGCATGTCAGCCTGGTTGATGGGGTAGGACCAACAGGTATGTCCCACAGCCCTGATTTCTTGGGTTGCCCATTCCCGCTGCTCCATCTCAGTACTCAGTACAACTGTGTGCAGGGCGTTTTGTGTGGCCCACTCCTCCAGCATGGCCTTGAGCTCTGTCTGGTAGGCATACCCATCTGCAGTGTTTGATATTGCCTAGTAATAATTGACGCCCAATGGGATAACTGCCAATAAAACCCTGACAAAATGATACAAGATTAGGCCGCGCTTATACATGTCAGACTGGATACGCTTCTCTCCAAAGTCTTGGATACTGGCCAAGATCTTAGTGTATGATAGGAAGATGACGTCCTTACAGGCCCTCATTGCCCTCCCTTTAATAAAATTGATGATGATCCAATTGTATGGGTCAGTATACACCAAACTGGGGTCACCAAGAGCCTGATTGGATAGGATTCTGGTGGCAACCACAACTCTGTGCATCCACAAATTCACTGTTCTTTTGTTGGTGAAGATGCTGTGGAGTCCCAGCTGGAGACATACCTGGACCAGGGGCATCTGCAGGTCACGTTCCATAATGGTCATCATAAGGGGATGGACTGTGTCATCTTTGGTCCAAGTACGGGCACCAGTTGAGGTCTTCTTGGTAGGGGGGCCACAGTTGGTGTGGGCTCGCAGGGTTGCAGCCACAGTGGACTTTGTAATACCCATTGTGACCGCAATTTCCCCGAGGGACATAAGCATCCCTTGCTTTTCAACCATTTCATGAACAATCTCTGGAGTGATTAATTTTCTTCTGCACCTTTCAGGCTGATTGGCTGGAGGGGGTGTGTGTCTGCCTTGAGAACCAGACAGTGCCATCTGATTGGTTGTTTCTGGATTCTGGCTTCCATTGATGGCCCCATGGCTCACTTGGTCAATTACGGAGGCTAGTGTTGTTGTATGATTTGGGTTAGCAGCTGCCTGTGCATGATGGGCAAACAGGGCCATGCTTGCAGATGCAGGAGAAAGAACACACTCCTGGGTGATGCTTGCAGAGGGGCCTGTGGGTTGGTAGTGGCCATAGAGGGAGGCTTCACTATTAGAAGACCCAGAGTAGCCCTGCATGGTTTTGTCAAGGCCAGGGAACAGCTCATTGACTTGGTTGTTATTGGAAGAAGACATAATAAATTTTTATTAAAAAACTTAAACTCAATTAAGAGGAATGTATATTTTAGTCAATTTTATTGTTATATATGGTAAGTTGATGATCATTATGATATAAATTTTGGTTGTCCTAAACTGGAATAGGGTGATTTTTGAGAATGTCTGTGATTCCTAAAAGAATCAGCACAAATCCACTCTAGATCCTTTAACATCCTTTTTGAGACACCCATAAATTATATTTATTTCAAATTCACCTCATTTTTGATTTGAAATTCGGTTCTTGGATTTGACAATCCCTCAATTTCAGATTCATTGATTTTTCATGATGTCTATGATTTGTTTGACATACAGGAAATCTCAAATTGTACTAAAGAATCTCACATTTCTGATTCATGTATCCCACATTTGTTTGCTGAGTTTTGTCTTTTGTTAGTTGAGTTATCTGCTCAAGAGATTCAAAATTTGCCAATTTAAATAAATCAAAAAAGTCAAAATAAATGGTTGATTTTATAAATATTTTATTTTTTCACTCATCTGAGTTGCCTGCAAAAGTGATTCAAAATTTGGACCAAGGATTTGACAATCCCGCATTTTTACGTTTAGGTTCTGTATTTACAGTACTGAACACACAAAAATAAAATGCAATCTAATCAAATGCTATGAAGCTGAAATAACCACACATTAGATTACTAAAAATATCTAAAAAAAATCAAACACTATCTTATCAAAAATAGAAAATAATGATATCAAAAATCAGAGTACCACATAGAATTAAAATTATGTAAAAAGAAATTGATATCAGTATGTTAATAAATAAAATATGCAGTCACCAACAAATAAAGACTGTATCTTAGTAAAAAAGTGTACTGCAAAAAGAATATATTAGGCCTATAAACTACAAAATAATGGTTCAGGAACAAAAGAGCTTTTTATAACATGTACTTGATCTTTATTAATATGGGTATTTTAATGTCCATTGGAGTTCAAAATATATACTGAAAATAAAGAATTTAAAAGGGCTGCAGTTTCAAGATATGGATAAAAATACAGTACTTTTCAGAGCTGTTGAGATAGACAACCAAAACCAAGTGATGAGCACACAGAATTTATGCAGAAAACAAATCTTATGTGGGCTAATTTTATTGTTAACATGTATAAATTGTTGATTTTTGTGTGTTAACTTGGTGTTCTATGTTTGGGTTTGTCTGTTTATCTCACAAGCTCTAAAATTACTGTAATTAATCTTCAGTCTCTTAAATGTCAAAATATAATGCATAATAAAAGATACACACCTCTAATAAAGCCTTGATAATAGTATAATAGAGTATTTACAAACCATACACACATACTTCTCTAATAAAAAGTAGCAATCATAATAAAGCTATCATTTTTATATTAAAAATTACTTTAGATATCATTAAATCATCTTTTAACAGCCAGAATAGTAAATAAAATTTAAAAAAGACATAATGAACTATCAAAAAGGTATTTCTGCTAGGGAAGAAGAAAAAGATAACTGGAAAGCCTTACAAGAATGGGGCTGAGTTAGAAAGCTGGTTTCTTTTGGTAGCCTGCAAACTACTGAACTTAATATACTCATCAGTTTTTAATATTATTTCATTGACTAAATCTAAATAATTGCTACCAAGAAACCATTGGGTGCCCACATCTTTATACAGCTTTTTACCAGGTATGAGACTAGCAACCCATACTAGCAGGCTGGCATCACCCATGGGGTTTCACCAAAAAGATTTATGATAACAACCATTAAAAGCCTAAAAATTTAAAGTTTAAAAGATATAACTTGACACCTATTTTTAATCATAGTTTTTACTAGCTATGGACTAGAAACATGTACCAGCGGGCTGCCGGAAAAGAGTGAAGCTGAGCGTAGCACAGCTTTGCTCTTTTGGCAGCCAGCTTACACATCTTTCCTTTTATCAGCTATAGACTAGCAAGGCATACCAGCAGGATGCTATCATTGAATACTTTTAATCAGATATAGGTCAGAAATGCATACTAGCGGGCCGCCGTACAAGAGTGAAGCTGAGCGTACCACAGCTTTGCTTTTGAGACAGCCAGCCTGACATACCTTTCCTTTTACCATCTATCAGCTAGAAGCACATATCAGTAGGCAGCCATCATTCAACGCTTTTTAACAACTACAGACTAGAAAGGCATACCAGCGGGCTGCCATAAAAGAGCAAAGCTGTGCTACACTCAGCTTTACTCTTTTGGCAGCTTGCCTGAAACATATTTCCTTTTACCAACTAGAATATGAGATAAATATTTTAGAAGACCACTGAATTAAAAAAAGCTTTCAGCTAGGATACCTGGACGCGTACTCAGGCAGGATGCCATAAAAGGGCAAAGCAGGCGTAGCTCAGCTTTATTCTTTTAGCATCACGCCCGCCACACCACGCTTGTCCAGGTTTTGTCTGGGGGTGGGACGCTGCAGCCCTAATCATAGTGAAGAAATCAATTGTAAGAGATTGAACAGATGCTATAAAAGGTATATAGCTTCTATTTTTGGTACCCACTTCAGTTCTGACAATGGTTTTTCAAGTAACTAGAATCCAGCATTATGACATCATATATAGTATAATTTATTTAAGTTTCCTCTATAAAATACCATAAATGATGTCATATTGTCAGATTCTGGTTCCTAGAAAAAACATCAGAATTGGAGTGGATATCTATTTTTAAACTGTTGCTTAAATATAGTTATGATATAACAATTTAGTGCCTGGTTTTTTATCTGACCATATTGTGTCGTCGTTAATGAATTGCATAAGATGGATAGTTGAAAGTGCACTGAATCTGGCTTGTGTTGATAATTTTTATTTTGGATGCAAAGTTTTGGAATTGCAGATAATTTAGCTGACTGGTTCAGTTGATTGGTTGATTGATAGTGCTTATAAGTCAGAGGATTGGCTTTCAATCGGTACTAAATAAAATACTAGAATAAATTAGCCTTTAGCTCCAAAGTGGTGTTGCATAATGTTTTCCTTGGATCTAATGGAGTAGGCCAGATTTCAGATCATTTTTATTAATCATACTCAAGGGGTAATTTTCCAAGGAATAGTTAAAAAAGCGGAATTGAAGGTGGCCTGTAGTTTGCAAGCTTATATTAGAGTTTACAGGTGATTAGAGTTTTTGGTTGGAAATTATAGCAAATATGTCCAATTATTACCAGACCCTAGGTTTAGAGGAGGATGCTACAGAAACCGAGATAAAGAAGGTACTTCAAATTTTATATACCCGAAATCTCGTTATAAACCAGTGATTTATCTCATGATCTTTAGGCCTATCGCAACTTGGTAAGTTACTACACTTCCATCCAATGTTGCTTTCGCTATAACTTTTTTATTAGGCCAAGAAATATCATCCCGATAAGAATTCTGGCTTTGAGGAGGAGGTAAGCGTCTTGTCTCTTCTTGGCTGGTAAAGAAACTAATGGCTTGATGCTGATTTAGTTCAAAGAGATCAGGTATGTCGATTTTATGAGTAACTGGACGTTCTTAAACATTTATTTCCAACCCTTATTTATCAGCAATAAATAAATAAAATAAATTTCAAATTCATTTATATTTCCTTTAGTGAAGCCTATGAAGTTTTAAGTGATCCGCAAAAAAGGTTTGCTACAGTTTGAGTGTTTAGCTTATAAAAGAAGAGAACAGTATGATCACCTTAGTAGGGGCAATCACTTTAGTAGTGATCAATATGACGAATATGAAAATATGTTTGCTGGAAATTTTTTCCATGCCCAGACATCAAGGTATAGCTACTTAACTTTATCTTGGCTGATTTAAAAGGGTATGAAAGATCCCAGCAAAAAAGCCCCAGAGCCATTATTCCCTATTCTGTCACGCTTGAAGATCTTTACAAGGGGAAAAGCACGAAGCTGCGTTCTGAAAAGAAAATTGCTTGTGGTCAATGCTATGGGTAATTTTAATCCAAGGCTTCTGCTGAATTTAGTTAGTGTAGGAGGGAAGCCAGACTCTGCAATGAATTGTGGTGGCTGTGATGGTCGAGGGGTTACAACTCAGATTCGTCAAGTTGGACAAGGCAATTTCCAACAGCTGCGCGTTAGCTGCACGCATTGTAAGTGTTTGGTTTTTTTAGCTAATCGTTCTAGGCGAAGGGACTGGCAAGGTCTTCAAGAAGAAGGATAAATGTAAAAAGTGCCGAGGAGCAAAAACCCAAGTGGTCCAAAAGGTTCTGACTCTTTTTATCGACAAGGGCATGGTCAACAAGCAAAAAATCGTGTTTGCTGGGGAGGCTGATCAAGAGGTAGAGTGTATAACCTTAGTCAACTCTGACTATTTAAGCCAGGTTCAGAGCCTGGTGATCTTGTTATAGAATTGGTTCAGAAGGATCACCCCGTCTTTGAACGCAAAGGTAGCGATCTTCTGGCCAAGGCTTCCATTTCGCTAAAAGAAGCTTTGTGTGGCACTAACCGAAGCCTGGTAACTCATTTGGACGGGCGAGGAATTTCAGTACAATTCTCTCCCGGCCATCTTTCTGGCTTAGGTAATTTGATTCCTTGATAATTGATTTATTTGTAGGCCAAGTTATCCGAATTAAAGGCGAGGGAATGCCGCAATTCAAAAGGCCATTTGATAAGGGTGATCTTTACATTACCCTTGAGGTTGTTTTACCAACCGCAAATGAATTATCTGCAATGACTCTCAACGTAACACCGTGTATATTAGCAATAATAACATATGTCATAGACTTTGAAACAAATACTGCCCAACTTGCCAAACATGCCCTCATCGCCTGACCTTGTTGAAAGTACTGATGCCGAAAAAGCTTCACTGCAAGACTTTGGCAGAATACAGGCTGCCGGAGAAGACTACATCCAACTGGAAAGCGAGGAAAATGCCGGATTCCCTGGCATGCAGTGCAATCAGCAATAATAGACCGTCTAATTTTGCCGCATATTAGTTGTACAAACTAATCCCCGCTTTACCATTGGTTTATCCATTTAGCGTACATCAATAGAAGCTTTCTTACACTCCATATGTTCTTCACCCCCACCTCGATGATACACCAAGTTCTTTTTACGAATCACCAGTAAAATCTATTTCAGTGAGCTTGCCTGCTTGAATTAAGCTACGACATCCATCCAAGGAACCGAACAACCCATTGATAACTTCAAATGAAGCTAATAGTAAACTGCTATTTGCAACATTTAAACTGTGATCACTAGGTGCTCACTTGGTGTTTTTCAATAAGATCTATCTAGATGTGATGTTGGGCTTTAGATTTGGTGCTAAAGGACATGTTATCTGATGGTAGATACAAGGCTGGAACTAAGCCTAGTGACAACGTTACATTGTAGGGAAGCAAGAAATAGAGAAGAAAATATAATTTTCTTGAGTATTAGTGAATTGCCTTTTAAGGCAACTGTGAAGCAGAAGTTGGATCAATGTTTTTCTAGATGTATAGGAGGGTCTCCGGAAGGCATTCTGGAATTAAGGCAAGTTGGGAAGGATAGTAATTACACAATAGCCATATTTGATTGCCAGATTTGCCAATATGGACACTAGGTTAATCTTCAGAGATAAAGAATATACTTCTTACCTTAAAGCCCTAGGGATACATATTATATTTAATACTTTAGCCAAGCTAGGAAAGGCACAGAATATTTCAAGAAAACACCCAAAAACAAGGCCAAGAAGAACATGAAGTATTTTATATACAGTAATTTTCAAACCTGTTGAGATAAATGAAAATTCTCAGTCTAAGAACAAAAATAACTCAGAAAAAAAATCAAAGTAAATCCAAATCTATTGTAATTTAATATAGATTTCTTGATTTTTGATTTTGTTTTAAGACTGAGTTGTTTTTGTCCTTAGACTGAGAATTTTTGTTTATCTCAACAGGTTTGAAAATTATTGTATCAAATGATCATTTATATGTACAGTAAAGATAAGTATCAAAACACTGTATGGATAAAGAACCTGATAATAAAATGTGCATAAAGGATTCAGGAGCAGGAAAACATTTAGGATTATATTGAAATTGGTTAATTACCATTAGAGATAATTGCTAACAGTTGAGAATTAAATCAAAATAAAAGGTTGTCTCATTCAGATCAAGTGTTAAATTTTGACTCAGAGCATATCAATAGCATTTCAGTATCCTATCCACAACACCTACCCCTACAAGGGCCTGAATAAGGATACACTTGCAAAGTAACTTTCAAGTACCTGGGTGTAAGGTTGACCACTAGACAAGAGCTTAGTTGTATTCTCAGAACCTCACTGAAAAGTACCTTCCATTAGGCCCATTCCCAACTAGTCCAATTTACAGACACTCCCACCAGCCCAATGATGATGTACAATCTCACCCACCAATCTGATATTATGGTAAAGAGCTATATGTAGTGCTATCAAAAGGGAGCTTAATAGCCTTATCTGTCAGGGATCCAGTCTGTGGGGGGTCTTAGTACTTATAGGCAGACGGCCTGCAGGTCCTGCAGGAAGGGCCCAACACAAGATTGGAGCTAACTTTACAATTTAAGATAACAATTTTCCCAGAAGAGCCCAGGGTCTGCTAGCAGGCACCATTGAATTAATCAGGCCAGTGAGGGTGATGTACATCAACCCAAACATCTGTGTGGAGGAGAATTCATTGGTTGCAACAGATTCTTGCAGGTGGTTGGGACGCAGGGTGAGGAGTGATGTTATCAGAACTAAATAGGCAGGCAAGTAGCTATACTTGCCGCAGAATAGCAGAGGAGGTATGATGATTTTGGTCCCTTCTCTGTAAACAGTCTCCGTCTCTCTAGTTCTAGCCTATGGGTTGTAGATTACAATTTCCTCTAGCGTGAACTCTGAATATGCCGGGTTTGGTGGATATTCTGTGAAATGTACTGGGCCAAAGGAAACTCCTAGCAGACAATATAATTTGGGCAGCTGGTCCACAGTTTCTTAGGATGAATGAGTAGGAGGCACAGAACTGCAGAAGTTGGTCTGAAAATGGAATAGAACTAAAAATCAAATATGTAATAACCTGGTTGAACCAAAGGTTCATGTCACTTTAGCGCAAGAATGGCAATGGGCAACTTCCTGGCAGCCCAGGGTATAAGTATACCTATCTGCCATGGGAAATCTTTTGAAAATCCTTCCAGGCTGGGTGATACTGTCTTTCATGGTTTGGAAATCATTGGTGGTACCCTGCCTGAGGGATCTCTCATTGGCTGGCTCAAACTGAGAATACTTGAATTTCCCTTTTGGGTTACAGGGTTGGCCATCCTTGGGTAACCTGCATTCCATGGGAAGTTTCTTTACTTCCCCTGTTACGGTGGCCCAAGTTATTTCAGGATTCTTGACTTGACCCACACTCTCATTGATTGGTTTAACAGGAACCTTTGGTGTGGGAAGCCTTGATGCAAGTAATTTTTGTTTGTCCAAACTCAGGATATTCCCAAAGTCAAATCCCGCTCTGGTTTGAGTCCAGGAAACTGCGGGCAGCCAGGCAGCCCACAGGGTTTTGGGGTTCAAATCCTGTAGCTGAGGTTTTTCTATAAGCATAGTTAGCAAGAGTTTGTCACTTGTGGTATTATTCTTATACACACTAGCATAAGTGGTGACCTTAATAATGAAACTGATGATCAAAGTTTGTATCTGCTTTTCAGGGCTAATAACAACATTTAAACTGACAATAGCAGGACCAAGGACTAAATCTTCTGATTGTTTTGTGATTATAAAGTACACGAGAAGAAAGGATTCAATAACTTGATATACACTAAGGTAGTAGTCAAATAGGAAAGAAGACAATGCTGATTTCAACTATTTTATCTGAACATATCTCTTTGTGCACAATTCATACCAATGTAGATTTGGGTCATTCAAAAGTACCACTCAAAGAAATATTTTAACCAGCTTAAAAATACTGATGGGTTTTTTGGCTTCAGTTACAAAATTAAACATATCAGGATTGAAGTATGCAATATATTCTGATATGAACTCCTGGGGGCATCCATATTTATTTAAAAACACATTGAAGAATAAAATTAGGAGTAGTATTTATGATAATGTTCATGGTATCCCTAGCCTTAACCTGCTTACTAGAGTAGCCAAAGCTATCAAATCAATTAACACCCAGAAAAATAAAATTATTTGGTCTTATTGCAGCTGTACTAAAGTTAAAAACATATTAGAGCAAAGTCAGCTTAAATTTTTCCTAGGGGCTTTACATGCTGTACCAAGTAAAAAAAGATGGACAGTTACTATATTGTGAATAATAAGGTATATAGCTTGCCAGCAAATGCTCTTATGTAGCCATTTATAATGTTTTACAATACTAATATGTGCATTGTCCCTGTGAGCCTTAAAATATTTGAAATGGCTTAAACTAGGGTACACAATGGAGAGCTATTTTACAGACCAATTGAAAAATCTGCTAGTCATAAATCATAGTGTTGTTGGATAGTGTTCAATACAATAAACATTTATTTAGTTTTGGTATTTTAAGAAGATTTATATATCATACACTCATAAAAGCAGTCAGTTTTGGATTAAAGTATTATGAGAATAGATATCAGAAAAATACAATCAGCATTATGATGTTTTATACTAGGGTAATACAGGATAATGAATGTTAGTGTCTCAGTCAGAGGTGCTCTAATGCAAGGTGGAAAGCTCTTCAACTCACTAGTCAGGGTATTATGTGACAAGAGCCAGTAGAAAAAAGAAGTAGATCTGAAAATTTACAAAATCCAAGTAGCTATTGATGATATGCTCCTAGGATGGGTACAGAAACCTTGATCAGACTGAGGATGATTGAAATAACTTTCCATCCCTGAAATGATCATAGGGTAGTTGTTTAACAGCAGATATGAGGGAGGACTAGAGGCCATCTCATGAGTGGGCTCTTTATGATTCTCTATCTTGTGAGTCTGATAGAATTGAGGTAACCCTAGTTAGTTTAATTCTATGTAGGTTGTAAAAGTAGGTTATGAAAAATAAGGCAAATATAAAGAAAAATTCATTTGCTATATATAAATGGCTTTAATTAGCATCCATGGGGAAGAGTTGATTTTATACCATAAATGTAATTTATTTTCAGCATTCTATTTTTGAACAACCTTCTGGGTGGATTCCATGTTTCAAAAAAGAGTGTTTTCCCTTCTTGGCAGTACAGCAGAGGGAAAAATAAATTTGGTAGTGACATGGGATATTTCTGAAGCTCTATCATTTTTCTTCTGGGGATTGTCAGATTATTGTGTTTAAGTATTGTTGCTATTCTCAGCAGTTGTAGCAGGATTTGTGGCCAGAGTGGCTGGTCTGTATTGTTTGATATTAGACATGGAATGAATTGAGGGTTTGTCAGTCTGCATTAGATATCTGTGGGTGGTGTGTCATTAGTTAGAGATTATTGCAGCATATTTATCATGTGGATGATCTGCTTCAGAGCCCAGTTAATTGAACTCATTAAATGGGCCCCTGCTAGCTCCTGAGAGCCACCAAGCTCATTTGTAGCATTGGGGCTGGGTGCTATCATATATTCAAGGGCTGTCAGCTCTCCTGAGACAGATTCAAGCTTCTGTTAGCAGTTCAAAACAACTTTAACTGGTCTGAAGTTTGAACTACACTATGGCTATCCTGGTGGGTGGTTCTGAGAGTGATTCCAAAAGCAACCTTTTTAGGCCACCTGTGCTTCTAAATTAGACTCTTACAATCAGGAAGCTGATTTTTGAAATTTGATACCATAATTTCCCAGATAAAATTCACTAAACTACAGTGAATAATTCTTTTCTCCTTTTTGGAACTTGCTTTAAATCAAAGTGAAGTGAAAATATAACCTTTAAAAAGGGGTTCATTTGCATTATATCTAACCTTTATGTTATTTATATTTGATAATTTTGCATCCTTAGTATGATTTTTCTGTGCACATATTACACATCCAGGTGCTATTTAGAATCTTTAATATACATATTCAAGGTTGATTTGTTCATTTGTTTAGCTTTTTCATTTAATACAATAAGTTCTATGTTTATTCCTGATAATTGTTGTGTTTGATCTTTCAGCCTAAAAATATTAACTTCTCTTTGCCCATAATTTCACTGAAAAGACAGGTGCCAGTTATGTTAGCTCAGTGTACAACTTTAGTTTCCTCTGATCCAACTTTGGTCTGTCTATTTCAACAGCTCTGAAAATCAAGTGTCAGGAATATTCCTGACAACAACCTTTTACAAGACAACATTTTGGTCATGATTGTTCCTGCCAGTCAAGACAAAAAATTGTGGCAGTTCCCCCTGATTGGGGAAACTGCCACAAAACAAAAGGTTTTGAAAAAAGAAATTAAAAATTTGAAAATTTTGAATTTCAATTTTTATACGCCAGCCACCTGCTGGCCGTACATCCAGCCTGGCGGCTTGCCCGCCTGCTCCTGCCAGCCAGCTGGCAGGAGGCAGTGCAGCCCCCACAACAGGACTGTCCACCCCTGCCGGATGAGGAAACTTCCAAATTGGGAAACCAAAAAAGGCAATTTCCCCAAACCCAAATTTAGGGGAAAGTGCTACCCAAATTTGGAACCTACCAGATTTGGATGGGACCAACAAGCAGCTCTGCAAAGAAATCAATGCAGCAACTGCAGAAGTTGAATTTGGATGCATGAAAGTATCCAAAATGGCACCAAACCAATGCAAGTCATAGATTAATAATTCCTTGCCTGCACATTCCCTCCAATCCTACTCCCAAAAGGGAATTCCAGACAACACCAAGTGTTTGGGGTTCCTTTTTCAATATTTTTCACTATTCATGCCCCACCAAGGCTGATAGTATATAATAAAGTTCAATCACTTGATGATAGTTTGTGCTATCATTGAGTAAAATTACCCCTCAATAGTATCACATAAATCAACCAGAATTTTACACTTCAGAAATTTCAAGACACTAAGCTTTGTCTGCCCTTCCCCAGGACTAGAGGATGAACCACCTTATCTTCTTGGCTGTCCTTACAGTCTGCCTTGGGATTGGGGGCCACCAACACTATCAATTGCATGGGCTATTCAATAACCCAACTGGCAAGTACTTTTACAAGGAGCCAGCACAGCTCAAATCCTCTGATCAGTATTCCTGGCCCATGCTGGTTTTACACCACTACACTCAGTCTGTAGCTATATATATGCCAGTATACTAGTACTTATGTATTTCACCGTTAATTTTGGGCGTTATAACATACACACAAAGGTCTGTTGATGGATGATGACAGTCTATCCCATTGTGACCGCTCTCACTGGGTTTCAAGTGGCAAACTTGGGATCTTACTTAGCTAAAATACTCCCCCAATTGTTGGGTCTTAACATCAAAGTAGATTATTTTTAAGAGCTGTGAGGACAATTGTCAGGAATATTCCTAACACCAGTATCTATGTTACCAAATTGACTCCATTATGGCAAGAATGGGAAAATATCCCACTATCTAGGCCACAGGTTATTCAACATATACCTCAAACAATCAAGATGTATGATACAAAAAATTAAGTATCCAAAAAGAGCTAAAAATAAGCAAGAATTATTTAACCACCAAGCAGGCACCTGTTGTCACTGTGCAGGTGTCTGCCACAACTGTACAGACACCTGCCACCACCCATCTGGCCAGTCAGTCAGCCCTGTCCACTCCCTGAGGAAATAGCCAAATTGGGAAATCAAAAAAGGCAATTTCCCCAAATACCAATTTGAAGGGAACTGCTGCCCAGATTAGGAACCACCCCAATGTAGAAGTGACTGACAAGCTCATCAACACACAAATTCATGCCCCACATTCAGTAAGTGAAGTTGGGTGCATGAAGATGTTGCAACTGACTCTCCCTCCTTGGCTGCTAATGTATCTTAAAATACACAGGGGGCTCTCAAAGAGTTGCCCCTTGATGTATCTAACAACATGGACCAATCTGAAGGCAGTATCAAACTGCGGGCACTTTCTCCTAATTAGGAGCGCTACCAATTTAACCTGCTGATCCCTGCACAAGTTATTCCTTGGCTTTGAATCTTACATGGAACATGCCATCATGCCACCCCCTTGTGGCCTTGTGGCTTTCCTCATATAGTATATTAATCACAATATTCTACAATAAACAACACCTTGTTCTATTCATTCCAGTCCTTTCTATTGGACTGTTGTCTTCCCCAATCTAGTACTGGACTCTAATTGGTTCAGTTGCAACAGTGGTAGCAGCAGTAGATTCACAAACTACCTAAACAAAAAAATCCCCCTAAGAAAGGACAGATTACAGGCCGTATGGCTACTCCCCATCAAGAAACTTTCCTTCCAATCCCTGAGGGAGACATTCCCAAGGAGTATGTTATCTACCAAGACCAGTTGATACTCACAAGCGTGTATAATTGACTCTGCCTTGGGCAGCACAACACAAGTGTCACCCTGCCCCAATCAGACCTTTCACAACACATGCTAAATCTCTAACTTGAGTCTTTTGCAAGTGGTGTCAAAGGATCTGACATTGTCAGTTGGCTCCACTCAACTGAAACCCATTTTTGTATCTTTCAGGTGCCAGAGCCCATATGGGTTGCCACCGCGTTGGGGCACCTTACAGGGCCTGCTGCAGTGTGGTTCACCAGCTGGGCCAGCCAGGAGATAGATGGTACTTGGGCGTTGTTCAGGGATGCTGCAAAATCCTGCTACAGTAAAACTTTTTCACCTTTTGTGGTGGGAACTCCCCTCCTGGCCATTAAACAGACCGGGTTCATCCCTAAATATCTTGCATCCTGGCAACAAGCCCTTGCCGCTGCTCCAAAAGCCATCACCAACAGATACACCATGCTCCTTAAACTAATAGTCAATGGGCTTAAGCCTCATATCTGCAAGTGGGTTCTTGTGAGGTGCTGTACTTCCATCAACAGTTGGTACAAGGCCATTGTGGAGGCCAATAACCAGGCTTCCATGGGCTTTTGTAGGCCCAATGATGCACCACCCCAGTCTTTCCCTGCACCTGGCAGTGCCCAAAATTAGGTGGGCCGCCGCCAGCACTGCCAACAAGAGAATGGGGCTAAGCGTCCCCGCAAGGAGAGCTTCAATTAGAACAAATCAAGGACCTGGGAAAAGCCTGGGGTTGTAGATACAAGAGGTTCTGCAACCACGCTTGATCCCCACTCTCAATATCTCCTTGCAAAAAATCTCTGCAACTACAATGTTCACAATGTTAAAACCCTTAATATCTTCCCAGTTCATAGTGACAGCCCCATTATCCAGGCCAGACATTCTTCAAATAAAATAACCTGCTTGGCCTATCCCTTCTGTTTCTGTGGGAACACCCACAAACTTTTGGTAGATACTGGGGCCACCCACACTATGGTGGACCAGATGTTTGCTGACTCTCAGCAACTAGACCAAGTATCAAGCAGGTTCAAGGCAGTACAAGTGGCTGGCTCCCGTAGAGTAGCAATTACCCATGAGACAGTACCCTTCTCTGTGAGAATGTGGAACATCCAGGTTAAGCTTGCTGGGCCAATTATGGCAGGGCTCAGCCACAACGTAATTGCTGGCCTTGACTGGCTTTGTCACAATTGTCTCTACATTGACTGAGATACGTCTGTTATCCCCCTCAATAGAAATGGGGTGGGCTTTAAGATCTATCCTGTCAAAATGAGCAAGCTACTTCACAATACTGTGTTTGTCAGAATAACAGAGACAGGCTCGTGCAATTTCAAGGGGGGAAACTAGACTTCAATCAATGCTCAGTCAAAGTTATCTGCGCCAAACCACTTGTGGCTCCCCCTTGGCCGCTCCTCCCCCACCAGCACTTGCCATACTCCTTAAGGAGTATAAGGATGTTTTCAGTGAAACACTAGACCAACCACCTCCTCACTAGGAGATACAACATGCTGTACAACTACAAGGGTTGCTACTCAAAGTGTGTCCCCTATATCAACTGACGCCCAAGGAAGACAAAACTCTACATCAACACCTTGTGGACGCACTTGACAAGGGCTTCATCTGCCCTTACCTCTTACCCTACAGGGCTGCAGTCTTTTTTGTAGCCAAGAAGGACAGATCTCTTTGCTTAGTGACTAATTATCATGCCCTAAACAAAGTAACCTATAAACAAGTCTCTCCTTCTGTTGATTCTCAACCTTTTTGACACAATTGTGGGTGTGAAGGTCTTTAGTAAGATTGATCTGACTGTGGGGTACAACCAGGTCTGCATTGCGCCAGGGGATGAGGCAAAAACTGCCTTCTGCACACTCTAAAGGTTGTTTGAGTGCCAGGTCATGAACTTTGGAATGATCAACACTCCTTCCACCTTTGCCATGTTAATGAACAAAGCATTTGAGGAATTGATTAGAAAGTGTGTGGTTGTGTACCTTGACAACATCATTGTCTTCAGTCAAGATCAAACCATACACCTCCAACTCCTCTGTGCTGTCCTAGACATTCTTTGAAAGAACCACTTGAAGGCCAAGCCTTCCAAATGCAAGTTCCTCAGGTCAGAGCTCCTATTTCTTAGGAACACCATCTCTGCCCAGGGAATAAAGCCCAATCCTGCCAAAATCAAGGCAATCACCAGCATGCTGGCTCCCACCAATGTGGGTCAGGTGGTACCTTCTTATGCATGGTTGCCTATGTGTGCAAGTTCATTCCCAATTGCAGAGAACTAATTGAACCTCTCACCAAGCTCCTAAATACTAAACAGCGCTTCCATTAGATTCCTGTCAGAGATCAAGCTTTTGAGACGTTGAGACAAAGACTTACAACTGCATCTGTATTGCAGTTCCCAAATAGGAACTGTCAATAGGAACTCAAGACTGATGCCTCTGACAGAGCCATAGGGGGCATGCTACAGGTGGAAACTGACAAAGGCGCCTTCCTGCCTGTGGCCTATAAATCCAGGAAGCTTAACAACTCAGAGCAGCGCTACCCATAGACAATAAGAGTTGATAGCAATTGTGCACTGCGTCAATAAATGACATTGTTACCTGGAAGGGGCCACCTTTCCACCCTGCATCCTGAAAGATCACAAGTTGTACCAGTACTTCAATACACAGTCACATTTTACACAGTGTCAAGCAGGCTGGGTCAAACACCTGTCCCCCTATCAACTACACATTTAGTACAAGCCTGGAAAAGAGCTTGTCACAGCTGACACCCTCTCCAGATTATATGTGGCATCCATCACAGGGGACAACGGCCTAGACCACAACTGGCCAATGCTCTACCTGCGTCCTGAAGCAACCCGCTACAAAGGTCTTAACTCCACAACTATCTCCAAATTAAAAGACAATAAAAGCCAGTTCACCACTGATGCTGGCAATGGTTGTTGCCAGGCAGAGACAGGGGAGAAGACACCGTACATTCCCACCACCCAGCAAGGAGATACCATACTGCATTATCACTGCACCTTGGATCATATCAGAGGATGTAACCTCTTTGAAATAATGAAGCGTAAGGTTTGGTGGCCTTGTATGTGCCAAGACATCTTGGACCTCCTCAAAACCTGTGTGCTGTGCAAGAAAAATATGTCAAAACCTGCACCTCCCAAGTCTGTCCTGCCCATCAAAGCCATTAAACCCTTTAAACAGTGGGCCCTCAACACTGTTGGGCCCCTCATTGAGGATAGACTAGGCAAGAAGTACATCATTATGGCCATCAACTATTTTTCTGTTGGCAAGTAGTGTGGGCAACTAATAACCACACCACTATCACCATCACCCGCTTTATTGGCAAGGAAATTGTGGACCAATTTGGGCAACCCAAACATCTCATCACGGATGATGGGCCCAAACTAGTAGGGCATGTCATGAAGGCATATTGCGCCAAAATGCCCTCCAAAGGATAGTCACAACTACCTACCACCCTCAAGCCAATGGGTGTATGTAGCCTTTAAATGATTCACTGGTTCCACTCATTGCCAAGCTCTTGCAGGAACATTCCAACACTGTGTGGCCTAAACACCTTCCCACCGCTCTGCTTATCTTACAAGCAAGGATCAACAGAGGCACTGGGTTCAGCCCCAGTGCCTTGGCTTTTGAAACACCTGACAGCTTGACGGGGGTGAAACAAGGAAAATTACAATCCATAGTTCCTGGGAAACCCCCTTGTTGACTACCCCCTCCCTGAGCCAGTGGCGTGCCAAAGCTCAGGATATTGAGCACAAGCAAATTGAGGGAGGTACAAAACACCTGGAGGCCAGATATGCCATAGGTGACCCTGTCTATGCCCTCAACCCCAATTCTGCCAAACTAGAACCCAACCACTTGGGGCCCTTCAAGATAGCTGCAGTTTATGAAAACCACACCTATCAACTTGAAGATGCCCAAGGAAACACCAGGAAACTCCACCATGATTGTTTGTGCCCTTGCTTCACCATCCCTACTGTCAGGAAACGCCCTGACACATATTGTGTTACAGAAATACCTTGGGAAACCTCTACTGTTTTCCACTATCCTAATGCTAGTTTGATGACTCTCCTAGCTGCTCTAGACAATGAGTTATGGCTTCTTAAAGTTTGGCCGCCAGCTGAACTTCCTAACCAGTGCAAAATGACAAAATTATGCAACCAAGGCACAAGAATTGATATGAATCTTAATTTGAGCATAACTCAGCAACCACTGGACGGATTTGGACGTCCAAACACGCATTTTGAAGCCAAACGCCAGGAGAGCCAATCTGTGCTAAATTTAGACAAAATACGGATGCAAAGCCCGATGTGCGGGATTTTTCAAAGAAACATGAGTCATGCTGTTCAGAAGATGCCCCAAAACCCCAGCCTGATGCCACCAGCAGAGTCCCTAAGACTGTCTAGCAGATTTAGGAAGATTCTAAAGAATCTAATGGAATGGTATATAAAGGTGTTGCTCACAATGATCCCCTTGTGATCATTCTAAGTTAGTCTTGAAATAAAGTTTTAATTTAGTTTGATTTAAATATTAAGTTCAGTCAGATGGAAACCAGTCAAGACCCTCTGGGCCCTGACACCTACACAAAAGTTGTTTGTGCAGACCTTCCCAGATCTCCTGCAAGCTCTGATCCTGGTGTCTGATGACAAGCAGGGGGCAAGGGGGGTGTTGCAACCAAGTCTCCCTCCTTTCCTGCTAATGTATCTTACAATACACAGGGGGCTCTCAAAGAGCTGCCCCTTGATGTATCTAACAAAATGGACCAACCTGAAGGCAGCATCAAATTGTGGGCACTTTCTCCTAATTAGAAGCACTACCAATTCAACCTGCTGATCCCTGCACAAGTTATTCCTTGGCTTCAAACCTTAAATGAAACATGCCACCATGCCACCTCCTGTGGCCTTGTGGCTTTCTCTGCATAGTATATTAATCAAAATATTCTACAATAAACAATACCTTGTTATATTCATTCCAGTCCTTTCTATTGGACTGTTGTCTTCCCCAATCAAGTACTGAAATCTAATTGGTTCAGTTGCAACAATTGATTACACTATCATTGAGTTAATTAGTCTATTCAATTTCATCTTTATTTTATTTTTGTCTTAAACAATTTTTTCTTCTTTTTATATCTTCCCATAAAGCTTTAGTAAGTCCAACACGTCCTTTACCAGCCCTGCCTGGGACAAACAAGGACCTGGGACCATCAAGCTGTGAAGAACTTTGGAATAATAGATCAGAAAAACTCCTGTACTTCATAAAAAACAACCAACATTACTGGTACCCAAGCCAAAGTGGCATACAAGCCCAAAAACCATTGATGATGGTCAGTATAACTCAAAAAGTGAATATCAAAATTTGAAACAAATTTAGTTCTGGTATTTCTTTGAAAACTGGAAGAAAATATTCCTTCATAATGAGTTTCTGATTTTCCAAAGTTTTAATAAGTTTAAATTATGGAAAATGATTTCTGTGAAAATTTAAAATGCATAAGGTTTTACTATGTTGCTTTTAAAAAAGCTATTAAAAGATCAAGATAGCTCCATAGGAGCTATCATGGCTGATTACATGGAATATGATTTGAAAAGTCTATGGTTTGATTGGGGTGACTAGGAAAAACAATGGGAGAAGGAAAGCATTTATCCAATAAGAGTTTTTTAGAATCCAACTTTGTGAGTTGGATTCATTACATAAATAAAATTAGTTACTTTAAATCCCTGGTAAGTATAATATTATAAAAAAATCTACTAGAGAGGAAGTATCAGGATCACTCCTGACATAGCTCTGAATGAGGATCAAAGCAAAAAAATAAGCACAGTCTAGTGCAAAAGGGGAGAATTTCAAAATGTCATATTGAGATACCACTGCTTCATTAAGTATGATGTCATGGTTGCAAAGATGATGTAAATCATGCAATCATATCTCAGCCACTAATTGATGGATGTCAATGCCCAAAACTGCATTCAAGAGCTCTTGACAGCGCCTACAATTTATCTTGATGAATCAAGCCAGGTCAAAAAAGGCCAACCAAGAGCTAACTTGAGCAAAAGCAATCCATCTGCATGAACTCTCACTGCATGAAATGATGGCATCCATGCAAGTGTATCTCAGCAAATAAGAAATCAAAAATAATTGATCAATCACTCATTTTAAAGCTCTTTGTATTTCTAGCATCATTTAATAATGAATAAGAACCTGTTAAGAGCCCACATTGTGCATAAAATCAACTGGAATACAAGACCTTGTAATTATTGAACTGCAAGTTCATTAATGCACAATGCACCTATAGTTCACCTTAAATTCCTCCTCATTATTGATTTTACTATAAATAAACAACCTTTGAATATTTGATAGCTTAAGCTATCATTGAAGTTCTACCCAAGCTTGCTATCTATTTTCATCATTTCATTATAGAAAGTAAGTTCTGCTGTGTCTACCACATCTGGACTTTACAGAAAGATACAACAAGTTCAAAATATTACCAAAAAGAAGGAAGTTAAACTTCATAGCCTAACAGAGAGAGGAACTCATCTTTGGGATTGAAAATCCTGTTATGTTCCCTCAATAATTAAGTTCCTGATAGAACATCATACCTCACATTCTACAATAAATCTCCTGGAGAAGCAATGATCATTTTATCAAAACTCATAGGTAATTAATATATATAAAAGTGAGTCTGTCTGTCTGTAATGTCATCTTGAGTGAGCTTAAGCTGTAAGGGATTTGACTGGATTGATTTTTAGTTAAATTTGATTTTAAAAGTTGATTGTTAAGCCAAAAGCTCAATTTGGCTCATCCTTACATCAAATCCCTTACATGCATCTTTGAAAGTACACAGATTGAATTTGTGGAGTGTGGTCTAAATCATGTTGAGCTGAAATATAAGCCATTCAAACTTTAATAAATTTATATTTGATTACTTGCATTTTAAATTAGTGGCCAACCCCATTCAACCATATCAAAGTGGCTTATCTGTATAGATTACCTGACTCTAGAATGAGTGGATTAAAATTAGAAAGGAAGCAGCAATTGTTTAATATCCTTTTATATATTGAATGTTTAAACTCTGCTGATAATTGAATTGACCAATAAAAAGAGAGCTTGATCAGTTTTAAATATATTTAATTGAAAAAATACATAAATTATAGTTTAAGTAAAGGATGGTTAGCTTGGAAATTTCAATCTATCTATTCTAAAGTGAAATAATAGAATATTCCAATTGGATGAATCAGCTGATCCAAGTGGCTGCATATTGTTTCAGAGTAAATCTTGCTTGCCACAGCTTCATCCCAAAAGAACATCAGTGAAGTAAACTAGCTATGATAAAATGATGATTCAATATAATAATTTTAATGAAATTCGAAGGATGTAGATCAATTTTTCAGATGATTCCGATCAAAATGGTACCAAACATGATAGCTCTAGCTGCTCTAGATGCTGAGATATATAGTTAAGTGCTGGAATTGGGTTCGCGTCATAATCAAAGGCTCGGACTCGATTTGCTATTATCTAAATGTACTTTTAATACACACTAAAAACTAAAATTCATGTATCTCAGTGAATACTAAGCCAATTTTGATGGGTGATAGCTTATTTTAAAGCTGCAGATCAGCTCTATATTTTGAAGGGATTCGAAAAACAAAATACTAAATTTTAAAATAATTTATTTTACCTTTATTAAACTTAATAGTGATACTACACTTATTTAGGTTTAGTTTTTATTTATACTTGGAATATACAATTTTAAATTTAAATTTAAATAAATATAATTGAAATTAACTTTTAATAAAGCAATTAAATAAAATTTAATCAAATATGTGATAAGTAATCCAAGACTAAAAATACAATAAAATATATTTAATTGATTTATCAAATTCAACTTTAATTCTGTCCTTGGACGGGACAACCAACTAGTACATAATAAGCACATAGAGCCCTAGTTTGAGTCATGCCATATGTTTGATAAAACTTTGTGTAATTATGGTCAGGATCTAGATTGAGTTTCTTTATTAGCTTGAAGGAGACCAAATTTACAGGTGAGCCATTGTTAAGAATGGCCTTTATTTTAATCTTTTGGATTTATACTTTTACCTGTATTATTACAGTAGAACACCAAGTGGTAGGTATAGTATGCCCCCCTGAACCAGAAATCAACAAAGAAATCTGCTAAGCCCTTAATAATTAAAGATAATTAAAGATAATTTAAATGTTGTCACAGACAAAAAAGGAGTTTTAGAAGGATTTTCCCAGATATCCTTTGTCAAGGATTTGGATGTACAAGTATTCTGGCTACTGCCAACTCACTTAATATCCAGTCATCACCCAGTTTGGTACCCTCCCAATATACAGTTCAACATACCAAAAATGGCAACCAAGCAATATCACCTGACTGTCCAAGTATCCAGTGACTTGAACCCATCCTGCACATGACCAACCCCTAGGTTTGATCCAACTAAATCTCTGCCACAGCTAAAGCTATATAAGGCTAAAGTACTATTCAATAAAATATATTTCTCTTCTCTCTCATTTTCATATTTGAAGCTTCCCCAAAAGGCGCTTCTCATCACCCTCAAAAATCTGGGCCTCCTTCCCCTTTTCACCAATTAATTTTAGACACTTGATTATATGTTATTTACCATTTAGCAAGTATAGCACTTGAACCACTGGTTGAGAAAGTTTTCTGAATTATAAAATCATTTAATCAAATTTCAATGAAGGACTTTCAACTGCTGAATATTTTAACCAGTTAATCAGAAGCTGAAAATCTCCCCATTCCCTTCTTAAACTTCCTTAAAACTTTCCCAAGCCCCTCTAGAAACTTGCTTCTAGATATTGTATCCATCTTGAAAATAAAAAAGTTCCAAAATAATTCTAGAATAATTGGGTCTGCTAGCTACTGTGTTTGAGAAGATTTCTACTGTTGTTGTGAAAGCAGCTGTAAATTTCTTTGCTGTACCTTGGCCTGCTATTTTGTAAGACTCACACTAAAAACCTGTGAGGGCCTACTCCTTGAGAAAATAATTAAATAGTTATTGAGGTAGAAATTCAATGATAGCCTAAACTATCATACAAGAAGTTAAATTTCTTTATAGTCTTTAAATTGAGAAAGAAGAGTTAAAATATTAAACAATATGTGCCATGATTGTTAAAGCATAGAATGAAATTGTGGCTCATAATTTTCTGGATACCAGGTTAAACTCAATTTTGCTTATGACTGGGGTTCTTAACAAGTCACTATTACTTAAAAAGGTTTTCAGGATTGACAAGACATTTTGAATGCAAGTTTAAGCATCAATTTTCATTTTTTACTCAATGAGTTACACTTGCATGAATATGAACATTCATGTATTGATTTATTCATGTGTTTTAATGAATAAATCTCACCTTTATTAAATTGCAATTTTACTGCTACCTGACCCAGATCTGGTATATTTCCCAATTTCTATGGGCCAAGTAATTTATGTCAGGATAATCCTGACATATTTACAGTGTCTCTACTTCCAGCTATTGTTCTCATTTCTGTTACAAATGATTTCTGTGGCTTTGATTTTCACTTCGATACTTTGTGATACCACTAGAGACCCTCAAATGTTGAAGCCCTCTGTGATATTAGGCTGGCTGACCACAAATGATCAGGCTAATCATTGCACACAGATTTTTATCAGTTACGTGCTGTATTATCACTAGACTACAGTAGTTTTAAAAGCTATGGCAACAACCAAAAATACCTCAGATTTAAACAAAATGATTTCAGATTTGAACAAAATCCAAATACCAGGTTAAAATATACACTCTGTTAACAGAG